>JTDE01001004.1:164010-182814 GCA_014338405.1 Paragonimus skrjabini miyazakii | reverse complement strand
CACTCATGCTACATGTGTGCGGGTGACGGTGGTCATGGAATGGATCAGAGACACACAAAGTGCAGCTTTTTCATTGAACTGATCATAAGAAACTAATAACGGAAGGTGATAGAATGACCTGGAACCCATCAGTTTCTACAGTTAGTCGAAAAATACTTCGCGAACAAAGTTAATTCGCGATTTAGAATGAAAATGCGATCAATCGGAACTCGATCCGACGTAGGCACCGGTCGATTGCAGCTGCTTCCGCACATGTCGCTTCGCAACTGGATGCAGGAATCAGTTATAGAACCATTAATAAGTGGACAAATAAACACTCGAGTGGTTATTGATCCATTCCATGACCACCGTCACCCGCACACATGTAGCATGAGTGTGTGACACTCTCCTCGGACTACAACTGGACACAGGACAGCAGGAGTGCGTTGTGTCTAGAATCAACCAGTCAGCAAAAACGAGTGGCCGTCCTGCCGTGCTGGATTTGGTCCCTGAAAACGTAACGTTCGAGATATCAAGGGTGCACAACATGCATCAAAGCGGCGTGCTTAGGAAAAACTGTTGTATAATAGTCAGATATGGCGCACAGGTTAGTACGTTTCGAGTTACCTACGAATATGCTATCGGACTGTTGCAGTGCAGAAGTATTGTTATGTGAAATCGAGTCGGTGGCTGTGGAAACGTTGAGCATTCGTGGCATATTTGGGGCTCCGGAGACATTGTAGTGAGCTAGAGATAACTCCGGTCTGCCTACTGTATCATGTGTAGAACTGCTCCCAAAATCCTGGCTCACATTGTACATAGGATCGTGCGGATCTTTGCTTGCCATCCGCTTGTTGCATGCGATCGCGTTTGTTTGTCGCCCATGCTAACCGATGGCGCCCCACACACATCCGGCTTGCTCTTGCGCTCAACGGTCGGATCTTGAATCTCCCTAGCTTTTTTCGTGTATCGGTGTCGTCTAGCGCTGATCAGGACCTGTTGTAATTATCGTGTAGTATACGTTAGGTCTGTCTCAATTGTCCGTAATTTTATTTTGAGTCTGGTATTTATTGCGTATACCTGGTACACGTTAATTTAGTACACATCCACAATAAAACATGATGAATGTCGGTATTACTCAGGCACACCGCTTTGATTCGTGATTTACAGAATACACACTTGCACAACTGTAGAGTTCACCAGACGCTGCAGGACACTCGCGTTACGATGAGTATCTGTTTTTTCTCTCGTAACGCTCAGGTACCGTGCTCTATCGTTCTTGAGTGAAAGTGTTCTAAATGACTGATGGACAAGGGTTGAGCACATCCCTACTTGCCCATGGCAAATTCCTCTCTGCATCTGTCAATATCCGACTGGCGTACCCAATTGTCCCTGCTAGTCATGAAAGAACGGAACCGGCTGCGTTATCTTTCGGATCAACTGACACCGCTAGCAGTTCGTTCGGTTCGAGGATCGCAAGACATCGTGGACCGGTGGCGGAATGCTGCTTGCGATTCAAAATGCATTCCGGTGTTCTCTCAGAAGACACATCCGCTCATCGAACTGTTGAGAAAAAGAAGGATTTCATTTGGATTGACGAGTTGGACGACGCGTTTGGTCACGGGCTTCGCTTTTTACGTGAGGAACTGCATTACTTGTAAGTAGTGTGAATTGTTTGAAAAATATTGGCATTGCAAAGCAGGTGTTTGTGATTTTAGACATGCCATGAACGATTGATTCCGACGTAATACTAGCTAATAACGTTCCGGTATGCAGGTCTGTTAGCCGAACCCGGGGCAACTGCATGTGTGATATTTATCGAGCTTACCTGTCTTGATTGTCCATGAATCAGAGCGCAGAGGGGAAGGGACAAGTTGCGTCATCTGTTTGTTTGTTGGTTGAGAATGAAATGGGAAAAAGGATGACGGAATTAAACACGCTGCTGATGGATAATTCGCATGTTTTTCTGGAAAAGGTTGGAGTACCTGGGCATCGATCCCAGTACCTCTCGCATGCTAAGCGAGCGCTCTACCATTTGAGCTAGTACCCCTACGCCTGGGTGGTCCAGTAGTTCTAATCTGAATAACTAGCTCACGAACAATCTATCTCATATAGTTTCAACCATAGTTCATTTGACACTCACCCAGGTTGGGCACCAATTATAACGACCACAAAATCATTCATAATGGGCGCTGTGCAAGCCCAATTGTTTTTACTCATCATCTATCGTTCTCTGATATAAGACAAAATTCACCGACTCTATGAGCCTCTTCATTGAGCATCCTGACACTGGAATAAACATTGTGTTACTTATCCTCCTTCTTCTGACGCTTCATCAAATGCATCACCACTTGCGCTGGTAGCGAATTCCAACTATTAACCACTCACCGAGGGGATTCTTTTATTGAAATTACTCAGTCTTCGGTGAGTATTTCCCCTATCACAGCGGGCTGCCAACCCTAACAGCTCTTGAGAGAAAACGAGGTGGTTTTGTCCAATGTTGTACGAAAGGTAGTCAGGAGTCGTCTCTACACGCAACATGCTCGAATCTTCTGACAATGAGAAAAGCCACACTGAAATACCCAAACGTCAGGCGGAAAGGAATGACTAACTGTGTCAACCTATCTGGTTGACTACTGGTAATTTAATAGCCAACAATTTCACGAACACTGCAGCGTTCAGCGGCGCCAACTTTACTTCTCTATTTTTCTATTGATTCTGTCCAAGTGTGGTAGATTCAAGAAGGATAGAAGAAGAGTTGACTTGCGAACAAACCTAGTTATGAGCAAAGTTGTTTGAGTTACGGACCTGATAGTGCATCAGACGACTGAAAAAGCATGAGCTATCATGTTTTTTCTTGTCATTCTTGTGCATGTCTAAATACCCAATAACTGGCAGGAAAAAATGAGCTGGTAAATAGATATCAGTGAACTTTTTTCTCTCTCTCGAGATTGTTAAGTCCCTATATACAATAACCTCCAAAAGCATGATTTAGTAGGTGGGCAAAACGACGGATACGAATGTGTCTATATGTTGTATTGAAAACGTCGACATGGGACGTGCGACTGATGATTCTCCCATAAATGCTAGTTTCAGCCTTTTGACAGAAATTACCTCGCGTTTTCCGTTGCGGCTAACGGTGAGGGTTTTCGCGTCCTTTGCGACGACACGATAGGGACCAGTGTATGGGGGTTGCAGTGGTTGACGCAGGTCATCCGTACGTATATAGACATGAGTACAAGAGGAGAGTTTTAGTTTAGTCCACATGCACAGTTGATGATTGCTTTCTGGGCTGCGCCGGGTGTAGCTTGCACATGTGATGCGCCAAACGAGTTGTGTAGCTATCGTAATCGGACGGTGCTGAATGTGCAGGTGAAACAAGTTCACCTGGTAATCTAAGTGAACAGTCGAAACCAGTTCGGCTGTAGCAACGTGAAGTTCTCGTTAACCGTGTTGCGTAGGCCTAAAAGTACTGACATGTGCCTCTTTGCACGAAGGATTAGCATGCGCACCAAGGACGGCTTTCAGTTGTCGATGAAATCGTTCTGCCATCCCGTTTACTGCCGGATGGTAAGCCGTAGTGCAAATGAGTTAGCATCCTGAAGCACTTGAGAGGGCTGTTAAATGTCTTTCACAATGTAGTGCACGATCTATGGTCACAACTTGCTGTGTTCAACAACGACAGAAAATGCCAGTAGTATGTAAGCTTCATTGGATCAACCGAGTTTCAATACGTTACGAAAAACTTTCAGTCCACACGATATGGGCATCCGCAACCCGCAAGTGTCATCGATCGCTTGAAGGGCAGAGCAATCTGATTGTCCAACTGCATGGCTCATTTGCGTTCGACTGAACACAACAGATATACAATGAGATTGTGCCACCCAACGTACTACGAAAGGTATGATTACTGTTCCTGAAGAGTAGTTAGGCAGCGGTATAGCTGTCGGCCATTCTGTGAAGCGGTCAACACAGGTCAACAGATAAATCGAGCCATTTGAGGGAGGTAAACGAACAACCAGATCGACGTGCACATGGTGTGAACGTTCGTCTGACAAGGGAAAGATGTCGAGGGGCTGTTCGTATGGTGGCGGACTCTAGAACATTGACATTGGATACAGAAACGACTGCAACTCTGGATGTCATTGCTCACTTTATTGCATAGGAAACGTTCATTTATAACTCAACTGAAAGGTGTATTCTTGATTGGCGCAAATTTTGCAGTGTATTGAGCACTGTTTGTTGGAAATTGGCAGACATTCCATTGCGGGATGTGCCGTGGAGTGTGTTGCAGATGATTGTCCCCCCTGATAATGTCAGCAATTTTGGTTGGATTACGAAAGTGCTATTTTGGCGAAGATGCTCGACCGTTTGATCAGTGGCGGGCGCGGCAGACGTGGTTGTCAAATCAATGCCATTGTCGGCAAATGGGTTGAGATTATGAACGCATGAAATGGCGTCTGCAACACTGTTTCCAGCACTTGAGATATTGCTTATCAACGAACTGGTTTAACACGGCAACGACAGCTGTTACAACAGCAGTTACAACTGACAGTGCTGCGTTCGGTTAAGGTTGAGCAGGGAGAGTTAAGTCGAAGACCACCGCATCCGTGTGCCCGGTGAACGCAGCGCGCACAGTCTCTCTGAACTGTAACTTGCGTTTACCTCGGCAGAGGAGATCCGTCATTGGCCACATTGTGCGGACGCAACGGGGAATGAAGCATCTGTAGCAGTTGACTAGACCACTAAAGCGACGAGATTTATAGCAGGAAGTTGGCTCGTGGTATTCACGGATGGCTTTGATTTTATCCACTATTGTGGCGATTGCGTTTTCTGAGATCCTGCGACCCAGAAACTATTGCGCTCTCATCTAGTTTGCATTTGTTGCAGTCAACTGTGACGCCACTTTGGGTCAAACGCCCTAGTAGTGTGCGAAAATGCGTAAGATGTTCCTCTTGTGGAGAACCAGTTACCAAAGTATCATCCAGATATGGGTAGACAAAGTCTAAATCGCGTGTCATTTAATGAATGAAGCGTAGAAGAGTTTGGGCTGCGTTGCTCCAGTCAAATGATATTCGAAAAAATCTGGAAATGTTAAAAGGAGGGATAACTGCGGTTTTGGTTTCATGTTCTTAGGCTCCTCGGATCTAGTGATAAGCGCGTACCAAGTCTATCTTGCAGAAGATAGTTCTTCCATATAAGCGAATAGTCCAACCCTACTTGCGCAGGACTGGGTATTTGTCATGGACGGTTGTTTCATTGAGCTCGTGGTAATCATTGCATGGGCGCCAAGCACGTGGCTTCTTATGGACAAAATGCAACGGTGAGTCTCATGGACACTCAAAAGGGCGTTTTATTCCAAGTTCGAGCATGTGCTCGAATTCTGCCGTGGTAAGCTTGGGTTTGTTGGGAGCCAACTGGCGAAGTAGTGCTGAGACGGGAGGTCCTTTAGTGCGGACGTGGTGTGCGATACTAGAGGTCACTTTTGGAATGTTGTTTGGTGAGCGAACGAGTTGTGAAAACTCAGCGAAGAGAACCACAAATGGTGTTATGGCCGCAACTGTTGTTTGCGTGTCCCGTAATGCTCAGCCTAGTGCTGGAATCGATTGACATACGGCATCTTGTATCGACCGGAAGTTCGAAATACCGTGGAAAATCGATGCCAATTACACCAAAAGGTACCGCGGTGATTGTAAACACTGAGCGGGATGTCCACGGGAAGCCCAAATTAAAACTTGAAGAGCGCTGTGCGTAACTGGTTAGAGAAGTGCCGCTGCAAGCACGGAGCAGTGGACTGAAGGGGTTTGGCACCTCGCCTTTTGCGAACGCAAACACGCTAACCTGCGCACCAACATTAACCAGAAATGTGGTCCCGGTTTCTACATCCCGCACGAAAATGAGGCGATATGAAGAATCAACACTGACGGTATTGTTTGCCGTTAGAGGTCGGCTGCTGAGTTTGCATCATCTTGATGATGCGTAGGTGCACGGGTTGGTACACCGCTTGGCTAGGTTACCAAAACATTCGTGGTGCCAACAACAATCAGTTATTGACTGCAGTATGTGTCGATGTGTGTGTGATATACCAAGTCGATAGCCTGTGGAACGGCTTGAAAAAATTTCGTTCACACCGTGTGACAAAGTTGCGATTTCTGTTCTTATAGCTACAATTTCTGTTAAATCACGTTTTGAGGTAACCAAAATGTCGTGTGGGCGCGTGCCTATTGTAGGATGTGGTATACTCAAGCAAGCAAGTAGTAGTTGGAAACGTTCCATTACTTGATCAGCGGTTTTTAATGTCTCAGCGAGGGTTTGTGATAGCGAAGGACGGAAACTATCGTTTATGTTCGAACAGTCTAGCAGAATAATGTTACCCAATCAGTTCTAACTATCGAAAATCGGACGACCATAAAAACCGAGAGTCAGAGCGTTGATCTTTTTGTATTGGTATCGAAGCTGTAGAGTGTAGTGTAGAGTGGAAGCACATCAAGCAAGCGAGGTGTGGAGCGAGTTGTGATTCTAGCCCTTAGATGGATATTACAAATTAATAGCTTGACGAAAACAAAAGTACGTGACAAAACGGAATCATTAACAATATACAGTGAAATGCAGTTTTTGGAAATACTATCCATTATAGTATCTTCCCATGTTACCTCGTAAAATTCGGTATATCACAAGATCAAAGCGGACTCGTCGATAACTCTAGGGAGACAGGTTCAGATATTTCAACCTCTGTTTATAGGAGAAACCTCTCACTTCAACCACTATACGCGTGGCTGCTCTCTGTATACTTTCACGTTCAGATTTCTTTCTTTGTGTACAGCAGAACAATACTGCATGGCTGTATTGTATTCTCGAACGAACATGAGACGAGATGAGTAAACTAAAAGCCTCCTTGGCCACCTTAGCGAAGGATCGACTATTCTCTTAGCTTTAACGCAGGCATGCATTGTGTGAACCTGTGTTTTGAACATATCGGATATCAACGCTTTAGGTTTCGTTCGTTACTACACTGTGGCAACAAGTACCCACCAAAATGTTATGTTCTGACATCTCTGACATTTCCCAGGTGAATGAAGGAGTAGTTTTGTGGCTATAAATTCAGTCTCCATTGAACTGTCCATCTTGATACCGTGTCCAGGTTCTGTTGCGATATTTCGTTGTCCTCATCTGATGATATGTTCCTCCATGCTTTCATGCCATCAACGAAGGTGAGAGCAAGTAATTGTAGGTGGCCCAGTAGGTCGTTGGTAAGAATCAAAGACAACAAGAGTCCGAATATTGGTGATTTCGGAACAGAATTGGGGGTAAGCAGCTAGTCCGATAAATGTTGGTTCATCCTGACAACGAGTGACCTATCATGAAGAAAGTCTGCCATCCAGCAAATTACAGGCTAGCTGACAACGTAAGGTTATAACTTTGTGAGGACATGATTCTGTGGAACCCTGTCAAGATCGTTGCTGACATAAGGAAACACAACATCCGTTGTTTTGTCTCCAGCCTCCGTTTGTACCCATCGCTCTTTGGCAATCAAGAAGCTTTTCAAACAGGATCACTCTCTCTCTATCTCTGGAACCCGTGTTACTTCTCACGGAGGGTCATGAGACGATCCAAGTGCTGTTGAAGATGTCGAGGTATAAGCCGCTCCATTACTTTACCAAGCACGCATGTTAAGCTTACAACTCGGTAGTCAAAACCCTCCAGCTATTTTCCTCCACTGTGCATGGGCGCACTCTCTGCCTGTTTTCACTCCTCTGACAATTGGCCTTTCTTCAGGGACTGTTACTACAAGTTCGTCAGGGGTACGGGCAATTCCGCCGCCAGTTCTCTTAGAAACAAAGAGTGCATATTGTTCGGGTCGGAAAATTTGTTGACATCGATTAGTTTTAGCTCGAGTTCCACTTCATCAACAGTGAGCAGTATCTCGAAATGACATGACTCAGCAACGCCGAGCACGTCGGATTCTGTATTATCCTGAGAATAGACCGAAGCATAGTGTCGAGTCACTAGCTGAGCTTTGTCTAAGTCCTCGACAGCTTCATTTCTGTGGTGGTCCGGTAACTCCAGACCTCCTATTGTACGCACACACAGAGGCATGCTCACAGAACAGACAAGCGAAAAACCACACTTGTAAAGGGGATCCATAAGGTAGCCCAGGAAATGTGGTCACCACACAGTGCTCACTAATGTATGCGCGTGTTTGCACACTCTTGCAATCTTAGGTTGTGGTTGTGCCCGTGGAAGCAGTCGTAATGTGGATTTTACCCCAAAGTGGCTTACGCTGCACTACTTGCTGTTTCACGGATACGTAGTGTGTAAGTGGAACCGCAAGTGGTGCAGCGCAAGCCACTTGGGTTGATGGTTTAAAGTGCAGGCGTCCTTTGGCTTCGGCCACTGTGACAAGCTAATCCGTTTCGGATGCTGCCTACCAATGTGGATTTCATAGTTGATTAATGAATTTTGAATACATAAGCCTGGCAGTCTGGTGTTAGCATTTTATGGTCACTGCAAGTGTTTCAGCTATGGATGGCCCCAGTCACGTTTTGTACGAGTGTGTTTCATCATAATCACCCAGTTTGGGAACTAATCAATTTAGTGCAATAGCTTTCAACATTTGTTACTTGCTCTAATACCTCAACTTCGTATTTATGTTTTCACATCACTTTCGAATTTTAGGCATAGAATTACTTATAGATATCTACAGATTTCAACGTCTATGTGTGGACATATCATTCGTTGAGAAGCTGAATGAATTTGTTGGGTTAGTTGATGCACAGAACTAGTGGACGAAGTGATGCTACTGCTGACGCTTTTCTATGAATAGAATTGAGAATGTTGGGTGGGTATGCGAAGCATTCATGAAGAACAAAGTGTCAGCGAACATACTGTTTTCGATAAATTCTGCTCATTGTTTGGTCATGTCCCAGCCTGATTAACACTGACTAACTAGAACCAACTTCGTTTGTGTTTCTAACCACGGCGAAGTAGTGTTAATTTCTTATTCAGTTACATTGCTCCTTCAGTAATCTTTGATCAGTAACATTGTAACTCGTCACTTGATTTTATACAATTGTACCAGCCAAAGAGAAGAATTGATCGAAAACTGTCTCTCCGCTGAAACTTTGTTCTTCATGAATACTGTTGAATATATGCGATACCCACACTCGATTGTTATAAAGTGAACGACAGTATCAGGTGAATCTGGTAAATAGTCTTAGCATCAACCCGAAATTACTACATAGGACTGTGTCCCTACAGGCCAAGCAGGTCCTACATTCCTACTGCTGCGTGATGGAAATTTCATCGTTACCTCTAATCTGTAGATTGTTAATAGCTTCAGAATTTATTATGCTAATATCTTCACTACCAGTCAACGATGCATATCGGCCGCTACTATGAGTTATACTCCTGGGGACCTCACGACAACAAATTTCAAGCAAGTTGTTTTATTTCAAATCTAGAAATTTAACCAACTGGGTGTCATGGTTCCCTAATTGTAGAGGACAAATACGCGAGGAAGCTGACAAGACCATTAAATGTGTCGTTCATTCGTTTCTGGGACCAGGATAATTTTCCATTTGTTCACAACGCGTAGTGTGCTACTTTTGTGGCAGAGTTTTCTTTCGTTTGCGAGCGGGATACCATTTGCTCTTGAGCTCCACTGCATCGGACTCTTTTCGGACGCTCTCGTTTTGGTCCTTTGTATTTTTGTCAATTATGTACGCGTGGTGTAACGACTTTTGTCTGATCGCTGAGTTATGCATAGCTCGAAAATGGACCTCTGAATTAAGAGCAAGATTTCACCTAGATATTTCCAAGTTACTATTAAAGGAAATGCATCAGTTATTGCCATAGGCAAATCCCAATCTTTCACGACGATAGTCTTGTCCAACATAATCAGTGGTTTTCCAACGGAACTAACAAGTTCAAAGGTGAACCGTCGGGCAAGTGGGTCAGGTCGAAAATGGCTGCTCTCATCGCGGACGGTTAATGTCAAGTTATTTTCACAAAACACAAAAGGAGTGGATAAGGTACTGGATTTAAATGTCAGGTTGGTGAGAGCAAAATAAGGAGTATCGACAGTGGGAACAAATGTCCTTAGTTCACGGACCAATAAGTTTACACGTGGTATTCCGTGGTGTAATGTTGCGTCCACTTGCCATCACAACACATCCATAATTTTGAAAACACGTGTTTTACACTATTTGTGTCATCATAATAATCGAGTCGATTTTTAAGGGGACTGATCGGAATATTTCACAAATTTCTGACTGAAATTAGCATGCGACATTGTATCTGAAAAGTCCAGCAGTAGTAAAAGCCGTTAACAGAGGTTCGAAGAGTTAAACTATTACATATTGAACACTACCCACATTTGACTGCAACCTTCGCATTCGGATAAGCCACTACACTAGCCTATTTCGAGAGGAAGTAGTAGACTCGAATTAGAACTGATCAGTAGTGCATATCCTTCGTATTTGTGAAACCAGTATGTTAACCACAACGCCAAGGACCTCACAGTAGACATGACTGGATAATCATACCCAAATTCTCAACCATGACCTTGCGTGAATGGTGCTCAGCTCTTCCGATCATTTTGAAATGAAAATAAACAGAATCTGATAAATGGATTGAGAATAACACGACGTTATGAGCAAATTGTAATACTCTACGTTTCAACCACCTCGGGTGGCCTTCCTCAAAAGTGTAGTAATCGAAATCGATCCTGTGTGAATGGTGTTCAATTTGCAGTATGAAAAATACTGATATCAAGCCTGTTACTAATATATGTTATTAACAAGCTTGGTGTCAGCATTTTTGTACTGCAGAATGTTAGTTGTTGCGGCACGATCAACGAGACCTCTAGGATTTCAATACTGACCTGATTAGTTTACTCTATATGAAACTACCCTGGTCTGTTTGTTGCCTACGGATCACATTGAGAAATAGATCAAAGCAGATTTGGTTATTTGATTGTGACTAATGGATACGGGTTAATCGGTTACTTAGACTTGGACGGTTTGTCCAACCAAGCTCTTCAGAGTTTGACAAAATGGTTTCACTTGAAAACCTTGATTAATCTCTCACTTCATTTGTCATAAGTGACGTTGAGTTCAGTGACCTACTTGTCGGAAAGAGCAAAAGACCCCGTCGAACATCAAGTGATCATGAGTGTATTTGCTATATTCGTGTACTCGTTCTCCAGCAAAACAGCTACGAAGAAATTAGTCACTGAACCCAGAATTAGCCCATTGAAGTCAAAATTAAAAGAATCAGCCTGGGCTCTTTCCACAACATTTCAGCGGAAGCATTTGCGAGAGAAAAGCCGGATTGTGATTACTCGTTGATCTAGTTGTATTTACTATACATTCACAGGCCGTCTCATTGAGCAATCGGTGAAATGAGTTATGTGTAACTCGGTTGATGCAGCAAACATCATTTAAGCACAGTGGATAAGTTTTCGATTCGCCATCACAATATTGATCGACTACCATTACAATGGTGAACAACAGATTTACCAAACTGTTATAACTGCCGATGCTCACTCTCAAACCGAAACATCCCAACCGATTTTGTCCCTTTCTGGTCCCATCAGACAGGAAAAGTCTGAGCAGGGAGTCGAACCAGCAACCTCTCGCTCTACGCGCCAAATTTTTTATCGTCCGGACTCCAGTTCCCCGGGTATCGCCTTTGACGGGGGAATTTGCATTCATCTGAGTTGCAGCCTCTTTTCACTCCGTTAGTGTGGATGGACACAGTCCATTTCGAATTGCCAGATTGCACTGGGTACAGCAGCAAGAGCTTGAAATGCTGTTCTTAATATTCATTGATCCCCCTTCTCAAATGGACACTCCAGGACCGGCTTCGTCTTTATTTGGACTCACTAAGTATAAAGAAACGCAAGTTATAGTTCATCTGGGTATAAATTCCGTGTCACAAGTGATCACCTCTACCTGATGAGTCCAGACAAAGGCGTAAGCGGTCGTGGATTGTCGATTTGAGGGTGAGCATCTAGAAACGCTACAAACACCGTCTCGACCCGTTGCGGCCGTATCGGATACACACTGGCAATCGGAGGTGGACTTTGTTCATCCGCACAAGCGGGGTGGATGCAGGTTATAGCTCTATAATAAGTGCTTACTTTTACGCTTAACGTATAGATGGGCTGTGTTCCATATCTACTTACGGTAGCCGAAATGATGTCAGTGATCAATTAAGCCTAGTTAATAAAACGACACACTTTCAAATTCTATCAAGCTCTTTACTTTGCCATACTACTATTCTGTCCTATACCACTTGCAAACCTGATGATCAAATCGGAAATCGATTTCGACTACACCACCTGTTTCAACTGACAATTCGCCCGAGTTTGATCTACAATGCAGAGCTGATTATTGATCCAATATGTTTTATCGATCACAACAAACTTACTGTAAGGCTGATCAATCCCATGTATCATTTGTTAAGGACGATAATGGTGCAGCTGACACCAACTAGTAAAAACATTAATCGAACAGTAAAATCGATAAACTATGTTCACATGTTTGTGACGACTGCGTTATGACTTACATTTGTTATGCGTTGCAAAACGCAGTGAGGTTCCTGATTGAAACAAATCATGTCGGCTACGGACAATACTTCGAATTCCAGACGATCACTCAACGCCCAGATGAAGAGATTCGAGCAACGCAATCAGCGCATCAGTGAGGAAGGTGGAGATTTACAAGTGATCAGAAACAAGTGGGATTATTCCAGTTTTTCTCACGTATCACGAGATGATAACCAAAGCAAATCCACTGATAGAGTTGGTCATTCTACTCGGTCAATTCCTCGAGCACTGTCGCTCAACATTACAACAGAAGTGAAACCGTTGTCTAACTTGTCTATATCAGATTCCAACAACGATCCAGATGACGAGGAAGGAGGTGACCTTGCCATGGAGGAAGACAATGAACAGGATACGGAACTTAGCGACCATTTATCACCCCTATCCAATTACTCCAGGAGTCAAAATCCCAATCGCCAGCGAGTAGCGGCTAGTCTGGGTCAAACCATCATGCAGAGTTTACAGTATCCTCCTTCACTAAGCCTGATTACTTCGATACGTAGCGCGTATGGTCTGTTCCAACCTCGATTATCCAGTAGCCGCATGGAGTGCATCGATTCAATAAGCGAGACAACACGATTAAATGTGGTCAGGAAAAGACGTCGACAGCAGGAACAACAACAGCAATGGAGCATATATGACAATGCGGAACGAACAACATCCGAGTGGATTGCAGGTTGGAGTTGTTTGAGTATGATTCAAGGTGTTGGCTTGGTGGCAATGCCTTACGCGTGTTTTTATGCGGGTTGGTTGTCACTGCCGGCTATTGTTCTCATCACGCTTATCAGCTGTTACACCGGACACTTGGTAGGAGATTGTCTGTACGATGTTCCCGCCATGGCGAGCCACGGGTGAGTTGTCAAATCTACCTCAAAACAACCGTGATCTCATGAAACTCCCAGCGTATGACCGAGTAAATTAATAATCAGTGCAAGTTTGTTGAAGTATGCCCTAGGTCATATTCAAAGAGGAGTTCACTCACATCATGTGCTATTTTGTACTC
Source organism: Paragonimus skrjabini miyazakii (assembly GCA_014338405.1). NCBI lineage: Eukaryota > Metazoa > Platyhelminthes > Trematoda > Plagiorchiida > Troglotrematidae > Paragonimus > Paragonimus skrjabini miyazakii. The sequence continues at coordinate 169,225 of JTDE01001004.1, read as the reverse complement.
GTAGATAAAGATATATTAACAGTCCGTACTTACACTTTATTTTCACATAATCATACAAAAGTATGTAAACAAAATTAAATCGGGTGAAACCATGTGAAAATGAATGAAAGAGAAGACAGGACTTAACGTGGGAAATTTTCCAAAAATCTGTAGCCGACCAATCAAATTCAATGTTTTCACATTTCGTAAACAACCTGTAACTACACTTAAAGAGCTTAGTATCACATGATCTCCTTTCAGCTTTCACAGCCGGGGGTAATTAACTATCCTTATTCCACAGGCGACTCAGCAACAAAACTACTGCATAAACTTCACTAAACTTGACTATACACCATCTGTTGTAGAGTGTGTAACTAAAGGCCAAGGCTGACATCCCGTGAACTTATTGTTTCAATCTCATTGGTGGATGCTCTAATCTCCTCTCACTGAATCCGACTGACTACCTTGCACCTCGTATTAATAAGGCAAGTGAACAACCAAATTACACTCATGATAAACAGTAGATTAGCATTCTGATTAGATGACATAACCATCTGACTCTGTTGTATCAAGGTTTGAATGTGTGACTTTGTATAAACCTCAGTATAAGAGCCGTTTTTTCGCTTCGACATAATCAACATGGTGATGCAGGCCTCTTAAACCATTTGTGTATAATCGAAGTTTTTATGTTTACAGCTAGATCTAGATTAAAATTGGTCTACTGATGATTTCAAAAATTAACTCATCCCATAAATAACATGTTTTGTGCACCCACAGACGCGAGGTTTCAGATTTTTGCGACCGTCGCGCTTCAATGACACATCTTTTCTCACAGATCCTACAAGAAATCTACAAATCGACAAGGACAGCGAGTGTTAATATACATCTGAATCTGTGCTCTACAGTTTGGGAAGTAAGCAAAAGTTCACTCGACGGTTTTCGTTCCAAAAGACCAGCATTAATGAGAATGTTAGTGGTGAGCTAAGCGGAAGAAAAACCCAGCCACAACCCACCAAGCACACTATAGGCATACTCCAGCGTACATCAAACAACAGCTGACTGAGAGTAACAACGCTTGCTCAGACGTAAACCCACTCAAACTACTAATGCGAGGTATGACCCAAGTTGACAAATAAAGGTTCAGCCGAGTGTTTTCCAAAGTACACTATTTGTTGGAATATGCTTGGGACCGACTGAGGATTTATAAGTTCGTTTATCTTTAAAATAACACAGATGCTTAGCAAAGATATCAAAGAAAAAACTCGTACCTACAGTAGAAGCGATCAGAATCCGCTCTTTGAGACCAGATTTGTGTAAACAGAGAAAACATTTAAAAATCCTACAGTTGCCATGGCAATAGATATGAAGATGGAATCGCTTTGTACATAACCTCTTGTCCTTGTTTTGAGAATCTTTCATTCTGTCGGTCTGTTTGCGAAATTTAACAACGACCAACTTATCAGTAGGTTTACGCTATGACCAGTCCGCTTTGTCACGCAACTGCTTGCGTGACCGTTTCGACTTATGTACTACGTTATCACTATTTCGTGATCTACTGACTATCATTCTCGTTGTGTTCCCTCTCACCGAGCCTCAATCGGTCAGTTGTAATTATCCTCTCATATATGTGAACGCCAGAAGTGAATAATCGAAAAGATATTTCTTTGCGATTGGTGTGTTGTTAAGCTTGTGAACAACCGGTAATTTGGTTTATTAGTGATGTTTTCGTCCTGTCACGGAAACTTATTCAGACCACATCAATCAATCGTAGATTTGGCGTTATTTAAAGCAGGCTAGATGCAAGCAGTTAAACGTGGCAGAAGGCAACAGATCGTGGATCAATTATACATAGAAAGGGGCTCAATATTGGATTTGAATTACTATTTACAGCAGATCCGGAGCACGTGGATAACTAGACTGAAGTGAAATCGATATGTTTTTGAGAAAAGTCGATAAAAGAATTACCGTCTTAATGTGTTAAGATTGTCATCCCATCCAGACATCAATGCAAATCAGTCCTATCCATCCAAGACCGGCGATCATGGGCCAGGGAGTTCAGCTCCATCAACTCTATTTACGGCCCACCTGTCCTTTGCAATTTCGATGGATTCTGTACGTAAGCGATCCTGTGTAGTTCTAAACCTTTATCCAATTACCTCGACATTTTCTAGATCCGACGCATGACCTATGGCTAACGCGCTACCCAGCGATTGCTTTTCCAATGCCCCTTTGGTGTTCGTTTATTTTGGTTTCAACTTCTTATGCATTTTGTCCAATATAAACTTGCGGACAGTCGTTGCACTTTATTCTACATACACAATTGTTAGTTATCTCAACAGGCCAGGGGTTCGTAAGCCGTGCCACGATTTTACGTAATGTTGCCTCGTAAGAAAGTTGATGTTGCTCTCCGTGGGGTGATGTAAGCGTGCGATAGTGGAAAATTGAACGATGGAGTGGCGTAGGAAGATGTGTGACTACTGCTGAGTGACCTTAAGCTTGATATCAACAAGAGACATTTAAGTACCTATGACTTTCTATGGAATACTATGTTAGTTTGCCATCAAGAGTGTCCTGTGTACTAAATTGAGGGAGAGATGGTGTCTCACACAGGACTTCATGATGACGAACGTTAAAACATTCTTGGAATCACTTATAAGGTCTTAAAAACATTGGCGTTAATATTGCTTTCTGTTGTAACTTGCCTATACGGCCTACGACTGCGTAAACAGATAACAGAATAACGGTTAGTGAAACGGTAGATAACGGAACAACGTTCAACGGTTCTGAACGACTGACTACGAAATATGCACGATTAATACGTATCTCCCCGGCCAACCCAACCAATTGAGGCTAACGAACGAACACAGAGAAAAGACTGGCCTCCGGACAGAGCTACTTTATGTCTCTCAACCCGAAGACAACACGGTCACAAACCCGTTCGTAATTATATGGTTTGCGATTAGTAACAAGCAAGGTCAAAGGGAATGGACCAGACAAAAGTCCAGACAGTAAAGTCTAGATGTGTAGTCGGGATGACAACAACAGTTGTCACGACGGCGTAAGTCGAGTGTGAAGACCGGAGCCGCGCACGACCATGGCAAAGGTAATGGTCACTCACAAGTGAACTTTGCCACTTGTGGTCACACAATGTTTTCGGGGAACTGGCAACTTCCCCGACACTTTCCATACACCACAGTTCGTGTTCCTGAGATTCACGAACAGATCCTCAATTCCCTGAACTTCCCTATATTGATTAAGACTCACTTCCCAGTCACAGCCCTGGAGTACTTCTTCACCATTTCAAAGCATTTCCTAAAAATGGGTAAAACTCAGACTGTTGTTTGATACCACACCTGTCTCTCAGCACAACCCATGAAGGTCACTGTCCCAACGGGTAATGATTTCAACTCCTGTATTCCATGAGCATTAAAGACAGCATTCCGTTATTTCTTTTCTAACGTAATTGGACAGAAATAAGAGGAGTAAGTGAACTTAATGGGTGCCGCTTTCGACATAGAATATATTTAACAGTTTCGTGTGGCCCATGATCTGTATTGATGCCGGTTGGCGCATGTTGGTTTCAAGCCGTCTTTATCAGACCAAACAGTGTTTGTGTTCAAAAGCTACAGTGATTTTTGGCCGGGGTCACAGGTGATGATGTTTCTGTGTCTGAGGAAAAGCGAGTATTCTAACCTAGACATACTCATTCAATTTTCATCAATAAAACTTCGCTTGTTCCTCTCTCATACCTACGCTGTTACGATTCTACTGAGAATGGTAAATGTCAACACTCTATGAAACAAGCTAATGCGACGGTGTTTTACATAGATCCTGTCCAGAGTCCTGTAGACTTCCTGAAGAGTTAACCGTGCAAATGTCTGATTTCAGTAATTCTCATCAGGCTTTCGCAACTGTACGAAATATACACGGATTAATAAAACAAGACACACTAGTCAGTAAATGTCTCCTAAGATGGAGCATATCACAGTCTAACAGAAAGAGGCGTTGGAGTTAGTGTGTGTGGGGAAGGGGCACATGTGCTAGGTATGACTGACAACGTCAAGTGGTTACAGCATAGTCAGATTCCAAATGGTTTTGGGGTAAATTGTCAAGGAAGGTGAAAGGTTTGTACGAACTGTTTCCACTCACATAGGTGTAGACCGTAGTGGTGGGTCGTGAGTCATTCTCTCCTGTGGGATAATTACTGGCTGCATGAGATAACAATCTTGACACATCAAGACTATGCGTCCTTTATATACTTTCCTCAGGAACAACTTCCCCTCTGTACCACCTTTCGGACAGCCAACACTGATTTTATTTCTGTTCGACAGTCCATGTGTTCCGGATCTGATGTAATTATCATTTCCAACCTAGTATTGCCCCCTACCTATATACACTTGACTCATAACCTGTTACCTTCTGCGTCCGTTAGTTGTGTTACTTCTAGGTTGCTTTAAATTCTACCAAATTTGTAACTGGTCCATCTGCTCTGGAGAAGCTTCAGTGTCAGAAGTGAAACGTCACTCAGAAAAACAAATTATCGATTATCCACAAGCTGCCCTGAAATTATGGATACTTAGTAGGTCTAAACTGTATTCAAACTAATATTTATTGACTTGTTTAATTCCAGGTTGTTTTACCGTGCTTTTTACAAATTGCTTATATTCCATGTAACTGTTATAGCTTGCGGAGGGTGACCAAAAACAGTCGTTTGCACGACTGACTTCTGGAGAGGACTGAATCACTGGTGTCCACATCGCTTACTCTAAATGTGGGATCTTCTAGATTAGAATTGCCTCAGTTAAGAGTGACTTTTTCTAAGCTAACGGTCGCATAATAGTTGCAGTCTTTAATACCTTGATTGTATGAACCGTAGTGAGCGGGGAGCTGACTGATGATGTGTGAGGGGTTGAAGCTGTAAATTCCTGTGCACTACAGAAAACTTATGAGGCGTGACAGACCGTGCCGTTGAAAGTAGTTCTGCTACTGATCCTGTTGTTCATATAGCCATTTTCCCAATACTAATAGTATTACTAGTTATAGTGAACTAATATGCTTTGCTGTTCATACGGCAAATAATACTACTTATATCGTTTATTTTGAAGAGCAATTATACACATCTTCGTTCAAGGAAAGAACAATCGGTGACACCAAAATTAAGCAACAGGGATATAAAAAAGTTGAATGCGAAAACCAGCTATCTGTCAAATGTGAGACGTTGCATAGTTGGCGACAT
>JTDE01001004.1:145176-160440 GCA_014338405.1 Paragonimus skrjabini miyazakii | reverse complement strand
ATTCGATTTGCAAATCTGGCCACATTCTGAACAGGTGTACTACGCTCGTCTATCCTGTGTACTGGTAGTTGCCTGCACGGAGGTGCTGGCGGTAATTTCACTGTCTTGATCGAATGTAACCAGTACGATTAAAACCAGGTAGAGTGGTTGGCCCTATCTGGAGTTGCTGAACTCTTAGCACTACTTCTTAGACACTAGACAACTACTTCGCAAATCAATTTGCGCACCCAGCGTGAAAAAATCCAACCACTTTGCACTCAACCTAGTCTAACAAACGTTTAGTTAAAGCTGCAGATCATGATCACTTTTCACAGTTTTCTACTCAAGAAATGTATCACGCATATGGGGTATGGCACTACCTCTCTGTTGTGACCATTCACTTATTCTATAGCAAGATAGGAGCAGAATTGAGTGGAGCACATGCCAGTCATTTAAGTTTCCGAACTATATTATGGATTGGACTTTTCATTTACATATTTGATCACACGCACACAGTTGTGCCCTGGAGAGCCATAGACAGACAAAATTCGTGAAGCCGTCGTAAACATGTGGTGTTTAGGAAGCATTGCGGAACTAGCAACTCATCGACAGACAGAACAATGTTCAACAGGTTCTGTAACTTCAGGTCGAATAAAAAGTCGTGATTGTCCACAGGACGATTTACGGTGGTTCCTGTTATCAGGCTGGTGTTGCTCTGGCTAACAACCTACAAAAGTGGAGACAGAACCTGATATGGCGGAAACACAAATTGTGCGTCCTTACAGACAGTCCCCCGATGGAACACTTAACCGACTCTCAATGCTGATTTTGCCTATTTCTTGCCTTACAGACAACCACTTCCGACACAACACTTCGCCCGGAAAACATGTCGTTCAACACTCATCGGTTGGGTCGCTTCCGCTGTGCATAAGCATGGTCTGAAACTGAGCAACACTCCATTAAATGGAACAGAGTCACTCACGTGCGTAATCATGGCTATGAGAAATTCTAGGACCCAAAGTCCACCAGTGACCTGTAGTGAAGTGACAAATAATAGTTACACCTTGATGTAGTTAAATTAAGACTTAGAAAGGATGAGTTGACTTCTCAACTGACCACTTTTTAGTGATCATCATAACTACTCTTTCTGGCTGTAGACTAAGGTGCATTAAACACTTGAGGCACGTGTGACCTCAGTCATCAAATGATAAAAACGGAAGGTGCGTTGGCTGGAACGCTACTGCGAGTCAAGTGTGACAAACTTCATTGACTACTTTCTTTCGGACATGAAGCAGTTAAGACACGTAGCTCGCCTACTTTTCTCCAATCATGGTGACCGCGATTGCTTGACTTAATGAATACGTGTGCGTTTACTATTAAACCGGGGAGGGTTGCAGTTCAGACACTTATTCAAAGACCGTGTACTCGGTTTACCACAGTATGTAGTGCTGATGAGACAGTTGTCCACCTCACATTAACAATTGATATGATTTCGATCAAAACACTCCTCAGGAAAACCACCCGAGGTGGTTAAAACGTAGGGTATTACGACTTGTTCGTAATCTCATGTTATTCTCAATTCATTAGTTAATAACACGTTAAACACGATACCGAAACTGTTTGACCCCATTCGTATTAGATTTGACGCACATATCTTACGTCTGTCAACGCAGATCAGAAGTGTTGCGTATTCATTAGATCGGTGTACGCTCCAACGGATAGCTGATCGGATTCTACCAAAGATACGTTCAACGACGTCCTCGTTGACCTCCTGAAGCAGACTAAACACTCTGACCACACCATGCTAGCCGGAGGTTTTACTGGCCAGCTTGGTCGTCCTTCTTCAGAGGAGAAGCGACTGGGAGGTATGTTTCGGTGTCTAGATACAATGCACTAACGATGATTGGAGACTGCGACAGCTGTGTGCATACCACAATCAGTATATGTCGTACACCGCATTGTGTTACACGGAGACCTCCGTGTGTTTCTCACTCATGGACAAAACACGATCACATAGCAGTCCGTTACAGGTGGCGCCATTGTCGTGCATATTGGAACAATCACCTTGACTCGGGACATGCTGTTATGCGCGTCCGATTTGTTTTGGCATTTGCCCAGGGGACGTACGCTTGTAAATGCGACGCAATCAACTGGCATTCGAGCGATAGGAGTGTAAAGAATACTTACCAGAAGGCGTTGATGAACAAGTTTCCCAGTTCGAGTCAAGTGAGCGATCCTAGTGAACATTAGGAATAAATCGCCGTAGCTGTGAAAGCATGCTGTATGTATGTATGTATGTATGCGGTATGTTCCGAAAGAGCTGTTCAGTTGCCACAGAACTGGATTTCTGTCACGTCGATAAACCTTATGAACAAGCGTCGCTCGATCCCACCTGGTTCTAAGTATGACGAAGAGCGTTGAGAACTTAAACGCCGGCTGACTAAAAGGTTGCTCAAAAACCGTGATAATCACTTGGTCGAACAGTCTCAGGCGTGGAAGACGGTGGACGAACAGATGCTGCAAACCGGTCAAACCCATTCAAGTCGATCCTCGCAAGCAGTCCTACGATTGAACCCAACAATCTTCAGGAGGGTGGTGTTAGGGCGCTCAACCTGTGACCGTCCCAGGGGCGCCTCCGTCGTGAGAAAGAAGAAAAAAATCACTCGACTCAGTCCGAACTAGCAGAACTTTTCAAATCGGTTGAGACTTTTTTTATACCGCTATGCACATGTGTGATCCTAACTCTTTCTCATGATGTGGTGGGAATGTGTGGTCATGGCGTGCCCTAGCCGCACTCCGTTTTTTAACGGAACAAAGCTTCTTATTTTGAGCGCGTCTTTTGGCTTGCCTTGGGAGCGAATACGGGACGGTCGCGGTACTATTCGGGACCGAGATTTCCGTGTGAATTATTACCGGGACGAGAATCCGATTTTATCGAGCGCACCACTATACCGAGATCGAACCAGCGTATCGTTTAGGAGGGTTTACAACAAAAGGAAGGGGATGAGACCCATCTAGTAAAAACAGCCTTGTCTGTATTCAAGCACTCAACATCAAGATGCCTGCACCTTGCAAACAAACAACCAAGGTTTGGACGAAAGTAAGGCGTCATCATCAGGACAGTTTCCATCCATCTTTCACTGCCCCGTGTTATTAAATGTACTCACTTCACAGACAACTCGGCCAAACAGCGACAACATTCACGTCACTGAGCTCGATTAGCCGGCATTTCACCTAACGTCTCAAACCACCGACTGTGTGAGTCCCGCGGGCCCCAGCCCGGGAGATGAACACGATCTACAATGACTGACCCTTTCGTGAACGATTTCACTTGTCTATGCCAGGTCACTATTTGCTCGCCTCGCACCTCACGCCAATCGACCGCAGCGTCGGCAAAGAGTGTTCGGTGTGACAGACGATTAGCTGGCATCTTTAGTATATGACCTAACCATCTAAGTCTGTGGAAATTTAGGGGGTGACTGAAAGAACTCGTTTGATAATCACTTCCACATACCCGCTTCCTAACCTGCTCGTTACTCACTCGCTGACGCCACCTGACACGAGCGATCGAACGCAAACATCGATGGTCAAATACCTGAAGACGGCTTAGGTCTTCTACCATGGGCTGCCAAGTCTCGCTGCTGTAAAGTTACACACCCCTCACAATTGCGTCAGATGATTTACTCAACAAACGCAAGTTCAGCTCGTTTTAGTCGGCACCTGCTCAAGGCTGAACGTTTCAACGTAATCAGACGTTTGGTTCTATTTTATATATGCCTCTGCTTCCTAGCAGATCGGAGATACTTTACTGTAACATGACGTCGGCGATGAGCTGCCAGTGACTATCTAGGTCAAGTGTTGTGAAGGATTCAAGCTATTAAGTCTTGTTGAACTGTCTTCAGTCCTGAAAAATTGGTCATGAGGTTGACCTTCAGACCCGTATTTTGGAGAACGTACTGTCTATTTCCGTGGAGATAGCCGAGTTCATTTATCTAGTGATCACTACAACCAAGTGGAGTTACGCTACTGGTTAAGCTGTAGTGCCTGGACTACCATCCACCTCACCTTGTATGGTTCTGGAAGTGCCGATCTAGTCAAACATCCATTACTGCCTCAAAAAATGCCAAGCAAGAAAGATGCAGTAAATGGTTCGGGTAGTCTAGTACCCGTTTTAGTAAAATAACCCGTTATTAAAGTTTGACTGTAACCTAAAGACAGTATTCTGCTCACGGCGTTGTAAAATATCGTGTCAGCATCCTCGTACGCAGAGTGCGGTCCGTTAATCACCTATCAAACAAATGGAGTTGTGAATGAAGATTCAGTAGCATTCTATCACGAATATTTCAGGCCTTTAGGCGCGAGCCACATAACTTCTTTCACCAATTTTCTAGAATCGCAAAACTGTTATGCCAGGAATAAACAGTTCGCCTTCCCGCACTTTTTCCTTATACTAGGGCTTCACGATGCCCATTATAATTGGGTTTCGTCAAGAACAAAGATCTCGAAGGTCCTCCAGTTTATTAGAGTTGAGCTATGTTGATGTAAACACAATATCAGGAGGCAGTTTCACTGCCTACGGTAAACACAGCAGATGAATCTACTTGGAGAGATTCATCGACTGAGAAGACTTAAGTCAATATGTTGTAGTTTAGTCATACTCTATTGGAACGGTGCCGAGTTGATGTACTGTTTAACCTCCGGATTGCATTCAGCATCTGTACTAAGGTTACCTTGGGCAAGAGCAAAGGAAATTGCACTGGGTTCTATGGTAGTAGGCAGATATCTCCAGTCTGGTATGATATTCGTTAGTCTGTCAGAATGGTATCTGATCCCAGTGTGCAACTGTGAGCCAGCTGCGAACCAAACTGCTTGTCCTTGTTCTGTCATTTCTTCCATTAACAAAGTTATTCTCAAAAGCCGAGGCACATTTACCACGGCTGAGTACATCAACCCCGGGAGAGACGATTTACGCCAGTGACTGTCAGAGCAGAGAGACCAGTGAGTGAGGCTAGGAGCTTCCACTGGTCTAGATCATAGACTGTTTAAGTAGTGGTATCGGTGCTTTCGACAGCAAGCACAATATATATAATGATGTTCCAAATTCTATGTTCATCAACTCCTTGGGCTTCAGATGACGACTAAAAGTAGGTATATTTGTCGTAGTCAGAGCATGTCGTAACTTAGTTGTCACTTCTCTCATGGGTGACTTGTTCGAACACCATTAGGTCTTTGAAATCGGCTATGATATGAACAGTCATCCGCAACCGACACGACATGACAGAGTACTTAGGTTCGGAACGTTTTCTTACATTTCAATGTCACTCTGTGAAGATATCAGGAAAACCAATCTGTTTCGAAAATGATCAAAAAAACCCCAGAGTAGTTGCGAGAAAAAATGGTGTGATTAACAAGCTCGTTTCCGGTCGTTCATCATCAAACGAAATACATAACATTTATATGAAACGCTGTTTTCAGGTCGAATCGAACAGAACATGTAACAAGATAGATTGAGGTCATATGTGTCCTAGATACATATGGAGATAATACATAGAGACAAATTTTAAAATACCAATCTTTCATGCTCCTCTTAATCTGCTATCATTGTTCAGCTGGCATCAGACAGATGAAACACAATTAATGACCGACATGCAGCTATTAGCAACTTTAGTGATATCATCTTACCTATGCTTGTGCCCATATCTGTGGTGCTCATTGTACATGGTTTGCCAAGGTGAATGAAATGGGTTGGTTGGTTGTTTCACTATGCAAGGATGCTAACTAGGGTCATTCACTTCTCGGACTGTGACAAGAATCGCCTGATCGAATAGATTGCGGTAAACCATCGCGACTCTGCACTTGTCCTGAACACACACATGTATGCAAAACAGATAATTTCAGGACCATTGACAAAACGACTTATCCAGCTACACCAGCACAGTACATAAATCAAAACTTGATGATACGTCTACGTTATCAAAAGCCGAGGCAGCACATGGAGTAATTTTGTGTTTACATTCAGCAATTTTGCCAATCCAAGCGAGTGCTCTTATCTCAGGTTTACAATCGATGCTGTCGCTACTGACGGGACGCTACGGGAAGGTAAATATTCCCGTAAATTTATCAGATGTCATTGCGAAGTCAGTGTTCAACGATTTCGATAGTGTATAAAGACCTCAGTTTATTAGGGTACTACACAAATGCACTGACATGGATGAACGGACATTTTAGTGGCCTAGTTCGAAGAATTGGCTGCTCATGTGAACAGTGTCAATGCAATTACGAGTTGTCACATGATCGACACATTTGTCTCAAATGATGTTTTTCAGTTCAGTTTTATTCGTTTTATGTTGGAGCATAGCTGATGTGATAGCTACCTGATATGAAAACAGAAGGACCCGATCTATTGAAGACTTAATATATTCCCAAGTAGCTAGTGATAACACTTTTTAATGATATACAAATGTTAGCTCGTGAGTGCCCATAGACCACATTGATTGGTTGACATACAACTATTCAAAGGTTTCATTGTGCAGTCAGGTTTGATTAAAATCCAAAGCTTCACTTATGCATTTAGTACCACGGAAATTTTCTTAGTTTCAAACGATCACTACCAAATGATGGTTAGCCCAATTTTTTTTTCTAATTCTCTTTTATAGCTACAACTCACTTGTTTATTTATTCATTCTGTTTAACACGCATGCATGAAACAAAATTGTGCTATAACTGCCTTATTTTGATATGTGTACCACACAACAGGTTAACAGAGTGGCGGATGAAACGAAACCGCATACGTTCAACGCTGGCTTCTATCGCAAATGATGTAATTCCTTATGGTGGAAGTCGATTTACAAGTCTTGTAATATTTGCGGACATGTTTGGAGCTTGTGTGCTCTATTTGTTGCTAGTCGGTCAATCCGCCGCTTCTCTCTTTGGTCCTTTAATGAACCTACAATGGCCAGTTGGGTATTGGACTGTGCTTGCAAGTTGTATTGCTTTGCCTTTGATAATGTTTCCTCGAATGAATATAATCGCCTGGTTCAGTATCACCGCCATGATAGGATTACACTGTTGTGTCCTTATCGGAATTACGTTTTGTGCGCTCCAGGCACACGGAAGCCTTGCAGATGGAATCTATCTGCCACCTCCAAAGCTGAACTGTTTGCCAATCAGTCTGACTATCTTCGTTTTCTCATTTTGCGCACATGCTGCACTGCCCGGAATCGAAGGCGCTTTGCGACGTCCAGAACAGTATCCGCGTATACTGAAAATCTCATTTGGCATCTCGGGCGCTGTTAAAGTGGTTTTCGGAATATTCGGCTCGCTTGTTCTAGGAAGTCACGTGACCGAATCAATCGCAGACAGCATGAGTAATCGACCTGGCCTCCACACTGCTATGAACGCGTGTGTAATTATCACCATGTTGTTTTGCATTCCACTGTTTTTCTATATACTTGGCGAACAAGTCGACACATCTGTGAGCAACTTCGTGAGACGGGGGTTTCTGTCGAAGCGGACGTGTTTGTCAATCTACACAATATGGTTTGTATCCACCCGTCTTGCCTGTTTCACCAGTATATTGTTAGTGGCTGTTTTGGTGCCGAGATTTGCAGCCATCATCAGTTTTATAGGAGCTATCTCAGGGTCTCTGTTGGAATTAATTTTTCCATGCATTTTCCATCTCTATTTGTTCTGGTCTCACCTTGGAATTTGGTCCAAAATGTTACGTGTTATTATTGCTTTGTTTGGGACATGCATGAGCGTGATTGGTGTGATAGCCAGCATGAAAAAAATGCTATACGAATGAATTGTGTTAATTACTCACTCACTCATCAGCAACAATTATGTATCAAAGAAACAGTGTATAAATACACGATTGTATTATTATTCTGAAAGGAAATGCAGGATCCAATTTACATGTCTGGCACGAATGAGTTGGGTTTGGGCCCTCTGTTCGGTGAGCGATCTCCCACAACTAAAAGCAAAACAGAGGTCAGAAATCTATGGAAATTATCATCACCATCATCATCATCATCATTGTTGACAACAATACATTAGAAATTATCTTTTGTTGCTTAACTGCGATACAACCATTGTAGGTTAACGCGAATCCGTTAAGGGAATTAGGATGAAGCCAAACAATGTTAGGTAAGGTGTCCTAACGACTGAAAATAGTTGTCTCTGTATTCAAACGTCTAGAATCAAAATGTCTACGTCTTATAAACAATCAGGCTATATGTGGTATTACGGTGACGGTTTATACTAACTATTCCACACAATAGAAGGTTCGTCCCACGTTCTCGTTACACCACTCGTTAACCTAATCGTAAGGTCCGCATCGATGTGATTCGCTCGAAGGAACCTCTGACCAGTTAACTCAGTTGCTTCAGCTACAAGAACATATCTTTTACCGAGAAATAACACATGCACCTCAAACAAATGTTGTACAGCGTGTGTACACGCCGATGAATATTCACATCATAAGATACCTTGTGGCGCTCACCCGATTATAGCAGTATTTCGGTGTGCTGGATTTTTATCTAGTAATGATCCTTCAAAGAGACTCAGAGATTGCCCACACTTGGTTCGGACCCGCCAGCGCGTTTGGAGGCCGGGCCTACATGGCGAATAAACAATAACCTGCATCTTTTGACAGTGTGACCTCAGAACATCTCAAGAACGCACACCCCAAACAGGCGCGTTTGACACAATATGACCCTGATTTCAGACAGCCGAGGCTGATAATGGCGGTCGATTGATCGGCCAATACCAAATTACGTGACTTCCAGCATAGCATCAGTGCAGAGGTTTAGACACGGCGCACTCCGGGTGTTTGACTCCACAGGCTTGAAACAAGGTAACTTGTTTCCTTTGACAGTTGATCTGTGCCCTAAGCTAGTTTATTTGTGCGCTAAATTTATTGTACTTGAGCAGGCTTACAATATCAGTTCGCTGACGTCTCCATCTGGATTTGGCGAGGCCAGTTAATGGTCAATATTACATGATCTTGGTCGATTCGTTCCCCAAGTGGCCGGAAGTTGTTCCGACGACAAACCCGAACTCTATATCACTAATATCCGAGCTCAACAAGTTATTCAGCTACTTTGGTATTCCAGAGACTATTGTATCGGATAATGGATCACAATTCACATCCGCAACTTTCCGGACATTCTGTGAGCATCATGGCATTCTGCAAGAGTTCTCTCCCCCGTGTCACTCACAATCGAATGGTCAAGCTGAAAGGTTCGTAGATACCTTCAAGCCGGCATAACTTAAAGCCGAAGGAGAGGAAACTCCAGTAGATGTCATTCAACATTTCTTGACCGCCTATCGCATCACGCTTAATTGCAGTACACCAGGAGGAACCTCGCCAGCTGAATGTGTGTTCGGACGGAAAATTCGCACAAGGTTCGACAATATCAGACCCTCACCACTCACATCCGCCAACGAAATACACAGGACAGATTATGCACAACGCATTCGGCGTTTCAATATTGGCGACTCAGTGCTTACATAGGACTTCCGAGGTCAATATGAATGGACCCCCTGCCGTGATCTCAAAACGTAATGAGAAGGTGATCTACGAAGTCACTGTCGGGGAAGACACCTGGAGAAGACATATCAACCAGTTACGGCGGAAACCCTGGCTTACTTCCGATCAAACCAGACTCAACATCATTACATTGGGACATTCTATTGGACACCTTCAAATTGGAGATGTTCAACTTGAAATTACAAAACTCCGTGATTACTCACCAGTGGTCTGAATATGATTTCGACCTGTCTAGGAGGTTATAATCACGGGATTATCGACTAGATTTAACATACGTTAATTGTGCCTCCCACTGAGACCAACGGGCAACTTGATCATCACTCACAAAAGACTGGTTGAGCGTTCCGATGTGACAATCCGATCATGTTTAGTGTGAGGTCAATGAAAAAGTGATTTACACGGTTGCCTCTTGAAAGTGTAGCTTGAAATCTTATTTCTGTGCATGATAAGAATATCTATCACAGGCAAATTACAACAACGTGGAAACTTCTGTGGAAAGGAGGTGGCTGAAACCGCTTCTCATAATGTGAAGGTTGCAATCAGGTATCGATGGTTATCACCTAAACCTATAATAATTGCTTTCTAAATGTATGATACTCGTAATATACTAATGTACAAAATTAATAAATAAGTGAAAATGTGCTGAACAGCTAAACTAACTGGAACACTATCTGCTCACAACCACTTGAAGTTATTCACTTAAAAAATAAACTTACGTAAACCATTATCTATTTTATTGTGAATACTGTTTATTTAGTATATGACGAATGCCAGAAAATACTGTGCTTTAGGTGACTCTCAATAAATCTGTATTGATACTCACAATTACCCTTCCGGCTGTTGTACAGCATGTGTTCATGTAAATTGACCATAGAATGATGTTACTTATGGAAAAACCATAGAGTGTTGAAACAGAAAATAATTAATTTCACCTTGCGCTTTGGAATCATTTATTGGATTATGATGTCGACTTCATCATCAGTCAATCTGGTCTTTGTTCGAGTTCGTCTACTTGAGATGAATTGAATTGAATTCATGTTAAGTGTCGAACTTATTGTCAACCGTACCGCCGTTTCTAGTTGTCCTGAACGGTCACAGAGAATCTGTCACGTACATTGACTTTGTGTCGTGTTTGCTATTGATGAGACTAGGCGGCGTTGATTTGCTTATATATTGTCGTCTGACTTTTTTATCTGTGTCTCCAGCAATTTGGGAACGGGTTCATTGGTATGAGTAACTAGCTGTTGGTTTGCCGTCCTCGCGTAGTTCATACTGCAGCTACGTGAATATTCGTACAAACACTGAGATTTGACAGACGTAGACAGTTTTGTTCATAGGCGAATGGATCGGTAAGCTTCTGGTTCGCTGTGATATACACAGCAGCTGTTAGACGCCTCTTTGTTATTTTTGACCAGCTATCCCCTAACAATGAGAGTTCTAAATAAATTAACTTCTTCTAAATCGTTGCCAGGCTTCGTGTTGGATAAACGGCGCTGCAGTAGTGCTGAATGAATTTGTCTTTGAGAGTATCCGTCGCTGTTCTCACTTCTAGCGGTCGCTTATGTTGTGTGCATAGCCACAACAGTTGGTAAGAAGACCGTCTATCTTTTATTATATTACGTTAGACAGAAGCTTTTGAAGTGCACATACCATCCTGTTCTAGTAGGCTTTTTATAGGGAGACCTTTCTGTAGTGTCATTTGATCTTCGGGCAACTAGGTACAGAGGACAGCCACTAACTTTGTTCTTATGCGTTAACTTTAAGTTCCGATGAGCTTGATTCAACTTCAGGAATAACATTTGAATAGCATGATCTCTCAGAAATGACTAGGTTGTCATCTATGTAACTTGTGTACAACACTGGTTTTGACAAATTTTGGCATAATGCAGATTCTACTGTAACCGTTAAGAAGTGGACTGTTTATTAAACCCCTATCAGCTTATTGATGAGTAGTAGGGGATTTTGATTTTCATATAGATTGAACATCACCCACAATTGATCGCAGCTGTCGCATTCCCATAGACTTTGCAGTCGGCCCCTTTCGAAAAGAAGCACTAGACTCGAGTTTCGCTCTCATTAGAGCTCATCAGCTTGTCGAAAAGTAAGCGTCATAAAATTCAATTTTACACGGTGTGTGCACAAAAGTAATAATGATTTTAGTTCGGTCAGTAGGATGGAAAAATGACCATCGCTGTTTCAAACAACTTCGTAAATGTTATCAATTGTTTAACGAAGTGGAATGTTAGTAACCAGGGCCGTTAAATGAAATAAACATATCTGTTTGTCTGAAACCTTTAAACGGTCTACACAACCCTTGTAGTCAAAACCGTATTTCAGACTAAACTTACTAACTTCTTTTCGTTCGATTCAAGCGAATCAACTGGTCAACAACCTAGCTTGTGCTACAGTGCATTACACATCTATACAATGAACCAAATTGGGACATTGGGTTTGTGAGTTTTAGACAGTCCGTACACATGCGACATACCTGTGCCCATTAGCTTTATCGGTTTCTATTCAGTGGCACAAAATACACCGTTTATCGCCTTTTTCTGAATTGTGTCTGATTTCACTTTCCATTTCTTGGACGATGTCAAGGTTAGTGTCCGGCAAAAACTTTTGGGTGTCACTAAAAATTTGTAAACATTTTCTACATATATTTCGTCTCATCGATCAACGCAATTCCTGAACCTCTGTCCAGACATCGGTAAATTCGCATTTTGTCTAATTTCCTCCAAATTTTGAAAGTGTGTTAGTAAGTTGTGATGCATATGCTTTTGATTTTGGTAGGCAACATTAACTGCTTTCTTACTTTCGGTCAATTTAGATTTTTCATTTTCGTTAATGAATGCTGCTGAAGTTGATCATACAGATTTTTCAACCGGACATATTACCAAAGTTCTGCAGTCCTCTTTGCTGATCAGCCAGACTTCATTCCTGGAAAGAAATTGTTCGTGTTAGCGGTTATTACTACAGGTAGCTAAAATATGCAAACAACTGTTCAGAAAATGTTGCCTTACAGGAAATTGAATGAAATGAATTCTCGGGTAATTTTGCTACATTCGCATTTGGTACACTGTAGAACTGTGCTGGAAAATGCTTATATGTGATAAGGCAAACAACTTGTAGATCAGTCACCATAGACCAAAACTTTCCGTAAATCTCTTCTAGCGATGTCAACTTTCATTGACATACTTGTACGTGGAGTCTAGTAATCCGTTTGAGGTTGGAACCATTAGGGTACAGCATACTTGATAGGAGTTTTTACGGAACTCTAGTGGTATATAGAACTTGAACGTCGTGATCTGTAATAGTGGATAAGCAGGCGCTCGGTTACCAACCTGTACTTGAGAGGGAGAAGGCCATCGAGCTTGGTGAAGTTTCCTTTGCGAAGCTTCTTTAAAGAAGAGTAAAGTAATTCATCTTCTCGATAAACTTGAACATGACAGTGAGAAGACAAATCATGTGATGTTCTCCTGAGAACATTTCTTACATTCGGGTTAATGGTCTATAGTAATCAGCTGATCCATGGTTTTAAATGTGGTCTGTCGCATCCGGGTAGCAGGAACTGCTCTCTTGTACAAGTTCAATAACACTGAAGTGGTATTCATGTTCATCGAACAAGCTAATTTGACAGCATCAGTAAGCTTTGTCCGCATTATTTCTCGAGATAGACTCCTAGTTGTACTTAACAAATTTATTTTGTAAGTAACAGATATAACAGATGATAAAAAATCACCACTGTCAGCTCTAGCCAGACTGAATGAAAGTACAATTCAGAGTAAGATACGTTTTGAAGATAGACGGTAGTCCAGAGGTCAAACATGGAACTGCATCCGGAATCGGTAGCAGTCCGGTGAACTGACAAAATGTAATGGTGAACACTACTGGTTCAATTTGTTGATAAATACTCCCTCGATGTCATCTACCGAAGTGTTCATGAGGTGTGACAGGTAATCTGTTGAAAGCCGTTGATATGTGAGCAACCGGCCTTTCTGAGACCACTGAAGTTAAGTTACCGTAAATAACCATTCATGATCGAGAGCAGTATTGCGCCTACGCTGGTCTCAACTAACAGCTGACTGACCGCTAATTTGGTTCTACTGCGAACGATACAGTCGATATTCTGAGCTAGTTCTATCATTTCGCTACATAGTTCTACATGCCGAAAAATCAACAACAAAAAGTCATCCATTCAACTAAATTCAAGTATTTGCTTTCTCTTGCTGAACACAATGCAGTCCACATTGCTTCCCTCGAATCCTGCTTGTTTGTTTACAGCGGTGTTAATTATCACGTCGCACGTGACCACTTATTCAATTTCGCGTGAAATGCACTTGACTGTGATTCGTTAAATGACTTTCAGTTAGCTTTGCTGTTCTTGTACAACGTCAACTAAATCTGAATAAAAACTGATAACTCGTCTTATTCTTCCCGAATCGCAAGACGAGTATCTTTCACTTCGGCAGCATTAATCTAAGGTTTATTTACAGGTATACCAATGAATAATTTGATTGATTGATTTGATTGAAATTCTGAGAGTGTCCTGAGGGAATCGACTATATTAGCACTGAATGAAATTTAATTAAAGGACATTCAAGATGAGTTTCGCATGAGTACAACGCTTATTTACTTAGAAGTTGAATGTTGTTCACCAAACACCTGTACTAGCCCGTTTACGGCTCTCGTTCGGTCGACGTATTCAATCAGTTCAAGCCAAGCGATAACTGGAAAAAATTTGGGAACCATTAATGACAAATATCTGTTTTAGCTGTGTCGTAAGTAACCTCTGTAGAAGCCAAACTAACTGAAAAATAACAGGATAGTAAAACTGGTTGCGTGTAAACAGACGTTTGTTCTTGGAATCAGTTGAGAAAGCGCAACAGATATATACGAATTCGGTGATATAACTCAAATACAATTTTTGACGTAGATTTTTGTATGACTACACTTTTATAGTTCGGGTAGAATTGAAATTTCTGGTATAGGAAGATGTTTATCCATTCATGTGTCAACACCAGATCATTTTCACTAGCGGTCAACAAAATTACCCACCTACTATCAACTGGTACAAACCACTTGAATACTGCATTGTATGAACTTACATTATACGAAGAAAACTCGTCCTGTTTAGAAACTCTCAGTTAGTCCTTTTTGTGAGTTGGAACAATGGACCAAGTGTTCGGAAGTTTGTACATGGAAACATTTCGTGTTTCTTATTCAGTAGTATACAAGGATCACTTGAAACACGGCTAGGATTATGAAGGTGGATAAAGAGGGTTGTTGAATCCATCGTGAACAGAACATAAGGATAAGACCTACGGAAATCAAAAGACTTCCGAATAATTGTTTTTATAACCATATTGTTAGCTTTTGACATGCAACGAATGCTATCTCAGCAATGTACAAGAAGTGCGACTAGACGTGTAGCGATACGATACAAAAGGTCGAATCAAGGAACATCTTATAACATCAGTTTCCGGTGCGGTACACGAATATTATTCTGCCCGGTTGAGTAACTGTTATTTAAACAGTTTCAAGTATCTTTCACCTAGTTGACCGTTTCTAACCTAGCTGAGACAGTCGCTTTGATACATCATTTGACGGCTTTCATAGTGTAGCGAAAAGGCGTCCAATAAGGCACAATCTTTATTGTCCAACTCGCTAGTTACCATGACACACGAGCGCTCGCGATTTTGAATCACAATTCCAGTCCACAACACCCCCTGGTTTCC
>JTDE01001004.1:131933-144881 GCA_014338405.1 Paragonimus skrjabini miyazakii | reverse complement strand
TCCGGTCGCCCACGCCGTTCTCCATCCGCTCACCGTGGGTTTTTGAACGCACCTCCCTCTGTGTTGGGGTATTCGGCCGAGAGCTGGAATGCTCGCGATTCGTGCCTGACAATCCCCCACAATAGGACACAGATCGACTAAGAGTTGTTGAGTCCAAATGTGAAATTTGCGATCCACTGCCATCACTTAGCAGCTCATCCAGTAAAGTACTTACCGGGTAGGAACATGTTATTTCTCGCTTTGATTTGAGTCCAGTCGGAACCTAAGTTTTTTTAAATAAACGTCTGTTGTAAGTGAAAAACTGTGACGAGTCACTTATCTGTAAATTAATTGATAAGTAGTTTGGTAGATTTGATAAGTCAGAAAAGACTCATTTGCGAAAAGTCTGGACTTCGGCTAGATTCGAACCAACGACAGAAACGAAATGCTCAAACACGGCAAATTCTCTACCAACTGAGCTACGGATCAATGCCAAATCATTTGGTGGATTCCATATCACACAATTGGTTGGGTGGGTAACTAGGTCCAAATGTGACATTTCTGCGTCCCCGCCCTGGCTTCGTAGCTCAGCTGGTAGAGCGCTTGCCGCGTTTGGATATGTTGTTTCTGTCGCTGGTTCGAATCCAGCCGAAGCCCTGAGTCTTCACAGTTGGGTCTTTTCTAAATTAATTATTAAGTTTATCAGAGGTACTGGATACTTATTTGCAGAACATCAGATTTCTCTGGTTTGAGAACAAATTGCAGGCAATCGAGAATTTTCTGAGTGCATACAAGTTGTTCGCAAATTCTGTATTCATAATCGAATTCAGGTCTATTCCAACCAAATTTCACTCTTGTCTCCTATTTTTTACACAATGGCAGCTGAAAAAACTCTTACTCATCAGGTAATGATGTTTGCCTTGGGGATTCATTTGTGTCTAGACGGCATTGTGCAGATTCTCATACAGGTTTAGGGTGAACGTGATCTTTATGCGATTTTCGTAATGATAGCTTATTAAGGAAGTAACATACGAAAGCTTTCACCTATCATGCGTAGAAAATCCAGTATAATTTAATGAGCTCGTCAGGCATTCGTAACTAATCCGTGTACGTTCACAGCCTGTGGACATACTCATTTGGTTTCCTATACCTTCCGAAATGTTTCATTTTGGAAAAGAAGGCTTAGTTACTAAAGCAATAGTGTTGAGTTGCGACGACAACGTTTAAGTTAGTATTCATGAACACGTTAAGTCGTTTTGCAGAGTTGTACAGCTGTACCCAAATGATGTTACTTCGAAAGTATTGCAGAAAGAACAGTAATAGCAGTTTTATTTTATCTACAAAGAAAGTTACAATTGTATAATTGCTAAGTTAGTATACTTTCTTCCGACGAACGTTGAGTGGTGGACATATATCAAACGACGCCTATTATCAAAACCAAGTCAAGTCGCTGGAAATGTGGTACTATTGACATAAATAATATGATAAATTACAACACACAAACCTCAGTTCATTTGTGTTCGCGGGATAAGGTACAATGGTTAGTCGCAATAGGCCATCAAGAGTCCAAAGGCAAGGCAAATGTAAGCACAGGCGACCGACAGGCAAGGACGAATCGACAAAATACGGTCGGATCGGTCTGACATATGTCCAAATAGCCGGCCTTCGGGCAGACTGGCTAGGTATTGACAGTTTAACAGCAGCCCATAAGAAGGCCGTATTCACAGGGGTAGGAAGATTCTTAATCCAAAACCGTACGGTTCATGTATGTGAACATTTAACAAAATTTGCTTTCCGATTGGCACCAAAACAGGAAAGCATTAACTCCTGATCGTTCTCTCTTGAATGTTCCTGTGAGCTCAAGTCTGTCAGTTTTAAGCTCCGTATGAGTTTACTTATTCATTCACAGTCATGGTTGCTAATACAGATCGTACAGTCGTGATAAAACGTGGCAGTCGATAATTCAGGCGATGAACCAACAAACGTATCGAACTCATAGGCCAGAAATATATCCAGAACACGTATTTTACCAACCAAGCCTGATAACTGTAATGAGTTTTACAGGTACCTTAATGGCTCGAAATTGTAACCGACACCAAGTAGAACATTCGGATATTAAGAGCATCCTCAACCGACCACAAGGAAAATCGGCAAATCTGAATCGTTTAGCGATCCTTTTAGCACCGTTTGTTCCGGGTGTGTACCTGTGACTATTTATTGTTTCGAAACAGACAACACTGGACTGCCTTGTATTACCATTTTTGGGTCAACTCAGTTTTGAATAAATGTTCGTATAGGTAGCTACTGCTACAAACTTTCAATCCGTCTCACAAAGCAATCTAGTATAAACTTTTCCCGATTCCTTCAAAGGGAATTCAATCCGTATTTTGATTGTGCACACACATTTTGTGATTTCTCAATTCACTGTGACTTCCGGTTCGTGAAAAATTATTATTATCTCGTTCTTAACGTTCTATCAATTATCAGATCTCTGTAGACTTGGCTGGAGTTGTGATATAATTAACTATGATTTGTACTGTTTCGAGGTGATGTCCGAAAAGTACTTGTCTACCACTTCGAAATGCATGTCCGACCAAATTATTTTACACAGAATGTCAAAGTGCACATTCCTCCTGATATAAACAAATATTATACAAAAAACTGTAGAAACTGCCTGCAGTTAAAATGGGCTGGAATACCGGGTATCTTGAGCGGCGCAAAGAAATATCACGTTTTATGATTGTAGACGGTCTAACATTCCGTTCTGTCAGTCCTGCCATGGAGTTATGTTCAAATGCCATGTAAAGCTAATCACTTCCAGTGGTTTAGTTATTGCCGTTGTTGGACTTATCCACAGAAGGTCACTGAACTTCTACTGTCGTATTATTGATCTTGGTCACCATGGGAAATTCGCAACTGAAGAAAAGAGATTCATCTTTACACTACTGATGAAGATATGTTGAATTCTCCTCTTTTTCGAAAAAATCAATGGATAGTTTTCTTACCTTTTCCGTATATTTTTTGTGCGTTATTACCATGACACCGGTCTCTTCATTATGCTATCTCGATCGAATGTTGTTATTTTATTTTCATGCTGGTCTCATGTTTATGATTGATGAAAGTGTTTGAAGTGAATTCATCTTAAATTGTTCGTCGTGTCTGTTTTATTCAAGGAAATTGCCTTACTAGTAGTAGTTTGGACCGTCACAACTTCCCTAATCGAGTTAGGATTAGTTGTAGGATGCGATAGCTATACAGTCTTGTGATCGGTGTTCAACTAAAAACATTCGACGAAACCTGACTAGGTTGTCATATACTTGTGTACACCTTCGATCAAAGGGCATTGATTCTAAGTTCCTTCCACCCGACTTGTACCACACTATTTGTGGTTTTGTTCACACTTCTCATATTCAATGCAAACTCAAAGAACTAATACAGACGCGTGTAAGTGGAGGTATTTATGGTCCAGATGGTCAACGTCGATTAGACAGATACCAGTCTAGTGTGGCATTGAAATTCTTATCCCCTTGAGAAAAAGGTAATGACGTCATTGGTGAGCTCTCTGTTCGGAAGAAAAATAATGACTAACTAAAACACTGAACATTTCACTCTAGAAGTATATGTTAGTTCGTTCTATGTAGAAATGAGAAGAAAAACAAAGATTTATCTTTGACTGGGAGCCTCACAAAATGTTCAACATGCAATGCAGCACCAAAGCTGAAGGAAAGAAAAGACAGAAGGTTGGCATTACCCAAGTTTTTAAAGAGAGAACGCATGATTTAAAAAATTATAGCAGCTGTCGGATGTCACAGATGAAAGATACATTACTGTCTTAAAGTACATGGGGATAGCGTAGTGATCTTCTGTTCGTTGACGGTGTGCTACAAATAGTTTGATGACTTACGAATCCAAAACAGCCAGCATGTTGGCGGCCACATTGATCAAAACGCCATATGGTCATGCCACCAAGACTTACGACATCTATGGTTCTTGTGTGTATCACGTGTTTGAATTCACGGCTGCGCAACTGTCGTTCACTGAAGTTTCGGACGCGTGTCCAGCTCGTACCCTTACAGACTGTCCGATTCAAACCTACGTCCTCTATTGATCTAAGATCGACACTACAAGACGGAGGACTTATTCAGATAACTTTCTAGTATCAAAGCTCCTGGTCACCAAGATTCTAGTAACCTGCTTTGGGTTGCTCATGCAACAGCTGCTTCAGAACCCGTTTATCCGCCGTCTTGTGGACGTTCTCCAACCGACTTAATTGACTGGGCATCAGCTTGGGTTCAGTTATGTTCATGTCCACTCACCTAAATACCTCAGTCTTTGGTGTTACATTCACCCACTGGATATTCAAGCTGAGTTTTAAGCATTAAAAAGGAAGCGGTTCATATGCCACATATTCCATCGCCGTACAGCAGCGTAGACAATGTCGTGGAGCGGTAGACGAGCGGCGGCGTTGTCATCTTTAACATGTGGTTCTTTCACACGTTTTTCGAGACGTCCGAAAGCAGCAATAGCATTTGCCACAGAAGCTCACAACTCGTGGTTCGCGAGGAGATCTGTCGACAGGCTGATACTCAGGTAGCAGAAGTCCGTTTAGCTATTCACAGTGACTCTACTATTGCGGATTCCATGTGTAAGCAGTGAACGTCTGGTCAAAGAATGCTGAAGGATTTGTTTCACTAGGGGTGATATATAGTGGAAATTTGGACGTCGCAGTCACAAAGGCCATGAGCAAACGCAGCAATTTCTCACTGCGTGGAACTAGTGCACTGTCATCTGCAAACAACTGCACATAGATAGGTGAATTAGTGAACGGACTATGGTTACTGAAATGTCGAATATCCGTGCGATATTCAACTGAAGCACCGCCTCTCGAATTCGGAAGTGCAACGGTTAGCATTGCGGTCAAACATATAGTAAATAGGGTTGCGGCTTCATTTGATGATAATGTCAAAATCATCATAGATAAGTGCACATGATTATACTTTCGTCTTCCTACCCACAAACAACATTCTGATTAGGTCGACCAACTTATCTGGACATCTAGACTTATAGAACACTTTCCATAATGCCTCACAGCCTACGAAGTCGAAAGCCTTGGTGAAATTAACGGTTGTTTTCATCTTTGGAACATCCTCTGGTTCTGTTGAGCAGCGGACGCCATCTCATTCATAATGCGGCCTACCTAAAATGCGTACTGCTCCTCTGAAACACTCTCCATAGAGCTTTGTGCATCAAGCTAATTTACAGAGATTCTTATAAGAAACTTTTCAGCACAAACCATCAGGCTAACACCCCAATAACTTTCTGTGCTCTGCTTGCTCATCTAGTGTTTAAATAAAAACGCGATATTAACATCTTTGAACTCCAACAAAATCGTCTCCTGTTCCAAGATAGAGTAAACATGTTTTAGTAAAACATGATCTAAAGCTTCAAACATCCCCCACGTAGTCCGTCCTCTCTCACAGTTTTCAGTTTTGCAATTGTCCAGTGAGCTTCTGCACCTGTTTCAAACCCAGGGAGGATGAAAAAGAGTATTTGATATCTTGTGACAGGTTAGTTACAACCACTCAGTCCATGGTAGCCTGCCGACTTAGTAGGCTACCGAAGTGCTTGCGCCAGAATTTCCTGATGTCCTCCGAATATATGCAAGAAACACTGGAGTATCTGAAAACCAGTGCTTTTGTTGACTGGACGGATGGGCCAAAACTGCTTCAAGCGAATCATAGAAGCTGATATTGTGTGACGCTCAGCATCGTTCTGCATCAGCTCACCTTGCCTTTCCCAACAGCCTCCCTTGATTCAGTGAAGTTGTTTGGCGAGTTGATGGCTGACACACAGGGCTACGGTTTTGTCTGTATTGCTTTGGTCCGGTGTGGAAACAGCAGACACTACATTTACTTATGCGCATTACTCATGTGATACGCACTTCGCGAGTATCGCTCTATCGTACGACTATATAGTTAGGACCGGTGGTGACTGTTCCGTAAGTGAGTCCAGGCAGTGTTATCACCCGCACACTGCTGGAATCGGGTGGTTGTGATAACCAACTCGTGAGTACCGCACAGGTGAAGCAAACATGTGTTGAGTCACGCTTTAGTCGAGCGTTTAAGTCACCCAGTACAAACAGTCGGTCACTTACCGATGTCGACCGGATTGTGGTGGACAAGTAATCAGAGAACTGGTCTTTGTATCATCGAGGTGACACGTAGTTGGGGCATAAACACGAAAAATGTGGCACATTTATCTTTTCCGAGTCGCAGGCGCACAGACAGCCTTCGAGGGCTGATGCCGTACGGTTTGCCTATCATCAAAGCAGTGCTGTGATCAGCGACTGCGAAACACACACCATTCTCCCGAGCACCGTCTTCCCGGTAACGTATGAAGTAGGTCGTGAACCCAGCACCTGCTTCTCGGAGTTTACCTTGGCCTGCAAGCGCTGTTTCACTCAAGGTCACTGCGTCGACGGCTTAGTTCCATGGCGATCGGTGCGGTGCGGCGTTCTAGCCATCCTGTGTTACATTGATCCGGAAGCGTACACATATTTTATATCCCAACTGACAGTATTCTGCTTCCGCGAACATTGATCCTGTTGCCTTGAAGGAATCCAGTTGAAGCTACTGACTCAACAATTTGACCTGTTAAACAACAAGAAACAAAGGTAGCTTCTGGGATTCTAGCCAGAACCCCTGACTAGAAAACCTGATATGGGAGACAACAGGATATGGAGTTTTCCAAGATAAGAGTCCGGTGTCAGTAATTCAGAAGACTGACCTACTTGAGAGTGAAAGGCCAATCTAACTTGGATCAAAGTGAATCAGCTTTTGTGGTCTCACTTCTATTACCGCTGCTTGTGGTAGACTATATCAAGCGTCTGTTGAATAGTACGAACATTTCATCCGTAAAGAAGAATGAATCGGTCGTCGCTGTTGACCCTTGGGTGACCGGAATGTTCTTTATTTAAAGGCACATTTTCTAGCTCTCTGCTTGTATACAAAGAAAACAACAATGCTGCAACTATACTTACAGTTCTGCTGTGTACACATACATTCGTGCCTCATTGCCTAAGCACCCCTACGCAGTCATTACTGTGACATACAAACCTATGAGCTTAAATGATTTTTGTCAGGCTACTACCAATTGACTTGTCTGACATGGTTGAATTTAAAAGGATTGAAGTCCCAGTAATCATACCCTTCCGGATCAGTATAACATGCAAGCTCGACCAACACATAAAGATAGCCTAAGAGAAGAGGCTTCATTTGCGACAGGCACATACGCACCCACCTAATTTGCAACTGGCTCACTGGCATAAGTTCGTCGGGGATTTTGACTGTCAGGAACGTGTTGCCATGTTCACCGCCCGCTAAAAGTGTCCTGTGTTTGATGGGCACGCTGAATTCCACCGATTTGTTACTGTTAAATATTGGGATCACTGATCCATTGATGTTGATAACAACCGTCGCTCCTCTGGTTACATGATTCTCAGGAAAGTTTTCATCTTAATCTCACAGCATGCAGTGGTGGACATATATTATATCGGGAACGAGATTTCAACGTTATAAACATTTAGATGAGACTCACTTAAGAGGATTCTGGGCTCCGGCTGGATTCGAAATACCGACAGAAATAGCATACCCAAACGCGGTAAATACTCTACCGGCTGAACTACAAAACCTCGCCGGAAGCTCACGAGTTTTCACATTTGGACTCAGTCACCCGCACAGTCCATTCTGTCATATGGAATCCACCAAATGCTCCAACAGCTTGATTGCCCAAGCAGGATTTCTCAACAGTTCGCGCTGGAGCCCATCAACGCCGCTGTTGAGCATTAAAAATTGTACTACTTATAAGTAGTCTAGCAGATTTCGTGATTTAGATGAGACCCGATTGCGAATCCAGCCGTGGCCCAGATTTTTCGCAAATGGGTCTCATTTAAATAATCAAAACTGCCACACCACGTATAATTGTTCTAGTCATTGATAATAGCGCAACTGCGACAACTCCTAACGTGTTTCACTCACGATTCATGACTCAGAACAAAGTCCGTACAACCCACATCACTCGCTGTTGTCGATGCTTTTCCCTTAGCATTTGACTTCAGCGTAGGATCTCATATATCTTTCTGATCGCGGTGCGGTTTACAGTGAAAAACTGTTGGATGGCAAGGAGTTGGCTTTAATTTGACTGGTAGCACTAAATGTCGAATATATCTTAATGTGGTGTACTTTCTTTCCTCGTTTTGTTTGTTTAGTCTCATGACCTCCGTTTTGAGAAAACAGAATATTCAATTGTTCACTGTAGTGCAAGAAATCTATAAAATACCAACGAACCAGAGTCTTGATCCACTCGCATGAAACACGCTATTGGCTCGCCAAATCTGGTTTTCATTTGACAGAGTATGTTCTTTCAGCCGTCCAGTAAACCGTTGGTCTCAAGCTCAGCTGACTGTGTGAATACTACAACGTTCAAGGTTGATGTGGAGCTCTAGCGGGGAAACCACAGATCGACTATTAGACGATACAGATCACAGCTACGCATACTCATGGGAGGGAGGTATTGTCCATTACAAAGTACAGGCAATGATGCGAACTGCAAGTCATCGGATATCGGGTGACGAGAGTATGTTGTGATAAGCAGACAGTCATATAACGACGGGAATTATTTTTACTGGGCAGTGTATTGGTTAGTGTCGATTTAGCAAATCTCGACATTTTCACTGTAGCACAACTATGAGATGCTTAAGTGACTCGCGTTTTAACCAAAGCGTTTGGTTCTCCGTATATTCACTTTTAATTACGTGAGATATAAAAGCTTCAATTTTTCTCATTAGATTCCAGCTACATAATGTCTTTTTAGCATGACGAATGAGATAATCCTGAAGTATTCAACTATTTTGACCTGGTGGTCAGTATTATTCACATGTTTATTCAGCAAAGTTCTCCATGTCAGACAAAACGCAGTTGCATTCGTAAAGTTGTATGTGCTAAACGATCGGGAAGCACATGAAGTAATCGTCTCACCATCGATGTTACTGGAACTTCGTTAATTTGTCTATTTTCTGCCCTTCAAGTTGAAAATGTTTTCTAACTCCAAGGCATCAGCGTTTTTAATGTTCATACTCTCCGAAAAGTAAACCAGCCAGCTGTTTCAGCGAGTACACTTTCTGGTCCAAAGCTTGGTGTGTGGTATATCTTCCGGACTCGAACATATGATCCTAGCGTCATTTCACCTCAAAGTGATTTTACATAACCAACTCTAGAACTTAATTGCTATGCAATTAATGGAGACAAAATTAAACCTAAATTTGAGGCAAGTGCAAAGATTGTATCCCCCTTGGCATACTGAATATCCAGATAGTGTACTATTCACTTCGTAGGTTATGTTGACAATGACCACAATCCTCTAGATTGATTTCCAGTCATGTCTTATTTTTATCAGTTGTGCCTTACCAAAGACGCTTTCTATGGCTGAGACATGTGAAACAAATAAGAAACGACTGAATTCCACAAATAAGAATAGGATTTACAAGTACCTTTCCATCGGTTTCAGAATACAAACTTCACACTGAAAGGAGATTTGTAATTTTTGATGAGACATACCCTTAAACACAAACAATTGAACAGTTGTGCCAGCAAATGAATGTTGACCATCAAGGCAGGCGCTTTCGTGAGTCACTAAAAGACAGGTCGACAATAGAAAGGGCATTCAGATGGTAGAGGACAACATCGATGCAATCTGAACATAACGTCATTTTTATCTATAGAAAAATATTATTGCAGAATTGTCAAACTCCACGGAACAACCTCCAACGAGGACGTCGACATAATATTTTGGTCTACAAGTATCAGAGTGTACTCCTATGTTATCATTCCTTCTTCTTCTGTGTTACCTGGTTTTGAGGTCATTTCCATGCGGAGATAAATTTTAAATTATATACATCATGTTGATTACGGCAATTTGGTCGTCTAGTGCACCAAAAAAAAGAAACTGACCTGGTTTCTCAGGTTGTTAAATTAACTAGGTTTTAACCTTACCGGTCATTCAGTTCGCCGAATCGTCTGCAATAACTACAGTCTTTCACATACCAGTTATGGAGTAATATCAATTCGTAGAGATGAACTGAAGTGAACGTGTTTCAGTACTGACCACTGTCTACACCTCGTGAAAAATAACACATGAACTGGTCACCTGTTTTAGTGCTAACCATCACTCTGAAACAAAACTTTGTGAATTGGAGGTGCGTTCACATCCGGCCTGTTTGACGTATATGCGAAAATTATAATTCACCTAATTTGATGTGCGGCGATGACGTTCAAATCTGGCGCCTTTGCTCAACCGTCATTCCCTGTCATTCAACCCAAGTGTTTAATAAAGAATATGTTTGTTTTATTTGAAGTTCGAAGCACAGTTTGTTTTCGATGATTAACAATCAGCAATTAACATAAGTTCACTTCTTTAAACCAGAACGAAGAAAAGTAGCGACTGGCGCAAATAATTCATTTTTTCTCAGTTAGTTATTCCAGTAAGTGGCTTAACTTGTACGGTGTACTATGTGCCGTGGTGAAGTTAACGTGTTTTGTGTTCATAGGGAACACTCCAAGGACATTTCTGCCCTTAGCTGCATTAGTCAGATTTATGGAAAAAAAGGTGACAACCTTGACAGACAGATACTGCATGTTTTACACTGTCTTTGCTGCCGTTCGTACAAGATAACCTACAGTTTACTCTAGATTTATACGTTGTGCGGTTCCTCTCAACTGTTGCTGGCATCCGTGTGGGTGATTGTCGTAAGTCTGAGTATTTTTATGGGTATGCCTGATTGGTAATTGCTGACTGTGTACCTGTGGTGAACTGAATAGTACACTATAACGGTCGCTCGGTTAATCATGTCCTCAAAATGCGACTTCAATGAGAAGGGGATCCATAAGGACAGGTAGATTCTAGTTTACCTTCTCAGTGAGAATCAAGTGTGCTTAACGTGTGGACCTTTTATGGCTTCTGGTCTAGTGGGTTTTAAAAGAGAATCTAGCTAAAGATCTCAAGTATAAGCACCTAAATTGCTTAGTTATCAAGGCCCCGAAAGAGAACTGGAGTCTGTTACTCAGTAGGAATTTCTTCTTTCGAAGATATATTGCTTACTTCATATGGTCTTAGTGTTTCTGGAACTACACTTCCCAGTCAGAAAACACATGTTGCTAAACCAATCAAAGCATCTGGACGACTATCGCATCCACAGCCGATCGATACGGTTGTCATCTCATCTGATAAGCATCCTGACTCCGAGTATTATTTTACCGGTCCATTTAGCACCTAAGCTTCTACTAACCATGGTCAATCCGGTCAACCTTCACAGTCAAGCAGCTCATAACTTAGGAAACTCGCAGAGACATAGCAGACCCACTTTGTCAGATTGAGGGAAAAGGAGCAGAGAAGAAGCACAATTAATTCATTTCGGTGGACACCGTAAAGTATGCACCGTAGATAGGATCGTCGGAACACCCAAGATGATGCTACTAAAATCGCGTATGATTGTGTGTCGATCAGTAGTTGCAGTGTTGACCGCTTGGGAGGACCATGATAGAAATAATTTTTTAAAATCTTTTACCTAGTTGGGTTATTCTGATGTCTCATAAAACTACAAAAAAGTTCTGATCTTAAGTACACTGTTCATACTGTAGCTGGCTTCAAGAAGTCAATGGCGGTACAAGTCAACTATCGCAGGACTGATAACCGTTCTATTAAACTCTCCGACCGAAACAAACACACTTGCTTGAAGTTGCCGTCTGAAATCAAGAAATGTTAGGAACGTAGAAGCAAGAGCTTCGATTTGCACAAATTGTCCGTATTAGAAAGCTCTGGTGAAGTTATTTAACGAGTGCATGATCTAGATCAGTTGAAATTCCTAGTATTACTCACTGGCTACTCTGATTTTTTACTTACTGGCGTAAGTTATCTGCTCTGGTCAACATCGATAAGCTTATGATGAACCAAGAACGCGGATGGCGTAAGAATCGTATATTCGGAAAACATGAGGTACGGGCTTTAACACAACAACAAACAAACATCATCATCATCATAGACAGCAATACTGGTGCTGAGACTGTCAGACAGCTCACCGTAAACCTTAACCTGAGAAGTATGGGAGTAAAGCGCCAACAGTATGTTCACATACTTGGTCGGTACACCCTAAACATACTCAGTTACATATAGCACTGGTCCCGGAACGTGACGTTTGCCAATGCCCAATTCCACTATGTACAGAGAACTATCTCATGCCATACTATACTTCGGTGTTTCGTGTATTTTTTCCGCGGTTACTTCAGTATCTAAATACATGCTCGTGCCCCACTACTGAATAGTAGTGTGAGTAGTACAGTGCGATCACTCGCGATCACTACATTATTATGACCAAACTTTCTAAGGGAAGAAATGAAAAAGTAGCGCCTGCAGCTTCGCATGCCACACGCTCACAGTTGCCTATTGGGATTCAGTACCATTTTGGTGGACAAAGACAATTCTGATTTGCGCATAGGCAACTGTATACTGTCACAGAACCCAATGTAGTTGCCACTAAGAGTGTCTAAGTGACCGTTAGGTATACGCTGAACATGGTCCTGCAGTTAGCAAATCTAGCCCCCCCAAATGCAATAAAAAGTAACGAACAGAAACTATGCTATAACAACTTGGAGAAGCTTGTTTCATTTGCTGAATCTACTCAAGCAGATCCATCCGCTGTGCATGTTGCCAGCACCAAGGTTGCCTCCAATACAAGTACTGTTTTAGTCTTCAACACACTGGATGAGTTCTAAAACTATTTTATTCAGCAAATCTCTTTATAGTAGGCGTCACGAAATTTTAGTAAATGAAGGAAGTGTATGACGCTGAATTGTCCGTTCTTGAAGCATGACAGTATTTAACGAGTATGAGAAAGTCTGTAAAGAATATGTTGTGACT
>JTDE01001004.1:120188-130693 GCA_014338405.1 Paragonimus skrjabini miyazakii | reverse complement strand
ATATATATATATATATACATACATACATATATATATAAGCAGTGAGATTTGTATTCACGATTTCTAACCTCTAACTAATTCACTGATCGACGCACTGGGTAAACTATAAGTGGTTGTGCATAACTCTACATCCCGAACAACGTTTCAACATCCAAAGAGAAACTTAAGTTAACTGCTACAACCCTGCTTGTCAAGAGTCACAATCGAAGTAAAAAATCTACTATCCCGCAGGTTACCCTGTCCAAATTTGACATTCCCTGTCATTCTGAAGATCTGTGCTAACTAATTAGTGAAACCGCTAGCAATACCTTCTAAGCATTCCGTGTGAACTGGTTTCCTGCCGAAAGCTTGGAACTAGTTTATAACCACACTTATATTCAAAAGTGAGTGTACAGCAACAAAGTATCGATTATTGGTACTGGTTACAGTGGTCTCTAAAGTAATATAGAGTTTATCAGATGACTGCCTCTGGAGCAGAGGAGCAGATCGCAACCTTATTATTGAGGAGAAGAGTGACTTTTGTGAACGGTATTCATACTTTACAGATCTTGACTGTTCATATCTCTTGAGCAACTACTGTTGGCGTCGGATTAACAATTGACGTGATCTATCTTGGTTTATTTGAAACTTATAACGGAGTTGATTGCTCTATTCTGTCAAGCAAACATCACAATGATGGCCTCGGTAAGCATGTACTCAGGTAATTAGAGGCATACCGCATTAAACACAAGTTCATCGTCAACGTGACTAGACAGTTATCAAGTAAGTCTTCCGCTAAAAGCGACATTCGGCAAGGACCCATTTTAGGACCCTTAGTTTCGTTCATTGACTACCAAGCGTCACCAAAACATCAATATTGCTTACAACCAATAAGACAAAACTCTGAGGAAGTGGAGTCTTTGAAAAATGTTGAAAACCTCCAAAATCACTTGATCTATCTGAACCGGTGGTTCTTAAAAAACAACTTACTTGGCAAAGTCGATAAACGAAGAATTATGCATAGGTTGTCATCGGCATGCTGACGGAACCTGGATATCTTAGAGACAGGCAATGTAAGTCTGTCTGTAACTTATGCAGACCTGGCTAAAAAGGCCTAAGTTATATTACACCTCTTACGAAGAATCTGTGGGACTTTTCACTCTGAAGTTATTCTCATTATGTTCACCTTCGTAATCCGCTCATATCTAGAAAAGAGTATTCATATTTATCTAACTTATCTTGAAACGATTTTACACTCACTAAGAGTGATCAGAGACGGACTGCTAAAAAAGTTATGAGACTCCGAATTAGGTCAATACTCAGTGCATTACAGGCATCTCAGATGGGATCCAATTCCCATCCATGAATTGCTCCACACTCCCGGGTAATCAACTACTAGATCTCCTCCCTCTTAACAAAGATGAATATGCAAGAGGCCGTTCGCGGGACCGGATTATAGCATGAACAGGTTACTATGCAAACTGAACTGTTTACAATGAAATACACCACACAACATTGCTGCTACAGCTAAATCGGTTGAGAGTATTAGATTTCCAACTGGACTGACACATGGTTGGCGGTATTCGTTTGGGATTAGCCTGTCTTATTGACCGAGGCCAAAGGACGCCTTCGCTTATCCATCACCACAAGTGGCTTACGCTGCACAGTTTGTGATTCTATTCACATACCACGCATCCGGTGTAAACTCGAATAAATAAGAACAGTAGCTGTGTAAGTGAGGCCTTTTTGTCCAGTTGACCAATATTGCTATCTGCCTTTAATCCAGTTGCTCAGCTTCCGTCTGTCTGAGATGACTGAACTTGCAAAGACCGAAGTCATAGTCAACATAGCCCGGTCGATCAAAACAGCACAAAAGTCTGATTACCACTCCATGATAACGAATAAGGTCAGGTGACTGATACATAAGTGATAGACAGTTCACACTATAGGTTACTTAGCTCATTCTTGCAGGCCCCACAATTGTAGATGTTTGACAGAACGCTGCCTCGGTGTGTTTTGCTGTTCTTCACCAATAAGACTGCCCACCAGTAGCTTCAGCGATGTTTCCATTCATTTATCTCAATTCACCTCTTCTTTACATTTATAGACCATTCAACTCAATATTTACTCGATCAGTCATAAGCAGTGATCTTCCTTCTTTCTATAACAACATATGAACCTATGATAACAATGTCGCTTAATCTCTGACTGGCTGTTCGGGTCAACATGAAATCGATTTCGCAACTGATAAATGAAGTCATTTTACACTAGATTTTTAGTGGCTAATCGTGACTATTTCATTCGTGAAATTACACACATTATATGCATATGGATTTTTAGTTCGTGTCAAAGTACTGTGCAATTTTATGGCACTTTTTTCGACCAAAGTTTGCCAGTTCTCATCAACGAACTCTTCTCTGAAATCCAGAGGCATTAATGTTGTCCGAGTACGTTTAACGCTTTTCACGCATGCATAGTGTAATTGGAGACTGTGCTCACCGCTACGCTTTCTCTTTCATTGAGATATTGTGATCATGTTGTGCATTTTGGTCCTTCTGATGGAGACTCTAAGTTTGTTCTCACAATTGCGTGTCCATATGAAGTGATGATTTTTCAACTGACCTAGTTCAGTATTAGCTATTTCATGTAATAGCCTTTATCAAGCCGTAGTAATATACCACTTTTACCTCTCTATGACACCATTTCATTTTACCGTTTTAAAATCAACAGGTTTTTCATTTCTGAAATACTCTTTGAGTGCAACCATATTTTATACCCCGATGCTTCTACAAACCAATAACCACACCTTCATCCATCTGGGGCTCACATTTTCATAAGTAAATTTTACAAAAGCTATACAGTCTGCTTCATTGCTTGTGAACAAACAACCTTCATGAATAGTTTCAAATTTGATAGGTTTCGTGTAGAACTGTATTAGGAAAACTTTTCCATGTGCCCCTAAACTGAACTGCTTGATGAATGTAAAAACAAATACAATGAGCTGGATAGGTAATCGATTCTAAATGGATAAGTTTCAAGCTCTCTGTGTGTATTCATAATTCGGACGACAAAACATGTACATGGTAGACGTTAGCGATTCCTGTTTCTTAGTTCGAATCCAAATGAATGCCAGATTCTCTTATTCTTGATATTTTGTCTGTAGTATCTACTGATTCTTTCCGGGTATATACCATGTTCTCTTCTTTATTTTCTACTTAAACCGTCGATGACTTTGGTGACTAACTGGAAAAGGAGGAATTCCCAGAACAGTTTGTCATACTTCACTAATATTTATATGTATAAATCAAAGTGGCCAACTCAACCCTCTGATTGCTCATCAATAAATACTGATTTGCCAATGGCTTGGCGGTGGTACCTCCGCTACCCAGCAGCTATAGTGAAGATTCATGCGAATTAGTTTGTTGATTTGATCTCCAGCAAAGCCCGAGTAATTAACTAAAGCTGAGTAAAATCGTCAATCAACGCAAACATTCATTAAATTCAACCACTGACTGAAGGAATTACCTTTGTTTTATTCATTCATTAATGCTCGAATTTCATTGTACCGCTCACATTCGTCTAAACTGTGCGGTTAGTTCACGTTAGTTAACTGGTTTCAAGTTTTGGTAACAGATTAAGAGCAAACCCTAATGTACAACATCATCTTATCAGAGAGCCTAACTCCACTGTATGCCGTAGTCTATGGTATGATGGCATCCATGACCTCTCTAGCTTTTCTACATAGTCTTATTTCTCCGGTGTTTCCCTTTTTTCTTCTACGTCAGTATTGACGTGAACGGTAACTCAAGTCACAATATTGCCTCATCATCATCATCATCATCATCATAACAGCCATGAGCCTGACCAAAAGGTACTATGGCTCGGGCCGCCGCTCAACAGTGACGTGGAATATCCTAGAAGAAAACGTTACTAAGAAGATTGAAAACTATTAAAACAAGACTAAGTGGAAGAACTAGAAATGGTATGGATACAAATCCGCCATTGACTGCGACACATAGCCTTTTCGGATAGCGTCTCTAACCAGCGGTTTGAGTGATCACGAGGACCCCAGCCAGGCAGGCGACACCTACCCACTTTGCTCAGTGGAGCAGTCAAGGTCTTCATATTTCGTGACAACGTTGTTGCTTGATCACCACGTGGTTTTACCCAACTGTTGGTGGCCTCAGCGTGTAATGCCCGGTACGGTAAACGATTAGATGACATACGGAGTACGTGACCCAACCATCGCAAGCTGTGTACGGTGATTAATTGACCAATTGATCGCGCATCCCGAGCGTTCCGGAATACGCCGTCTTGAACGGCTGAGGGATTGTTGGTGAAATCCGTTAACTTGACCATTCAGTGAGCTATATATCCACATACAATTACTGTAATCGGCTTTATAGTAAGAACCGGCTAAGAAAACTTACAACTGATGAAGTAGAAAGGAGAAGAACAGAGCATATAAATTCTGGCAACAAAAGTGAAACATCATCTTGATAAATAACGAAACCCTTCTGCCTTTTTGCGAGACTTGTAAGAAATTTTATTAACTAATTCCCCGAAGTAAAATACAAGCCCTTGTGGTTTCGGTTGCCAGGTCACAAAATTCCTTAGGGTAACTCATGCAAGTATGATCAGGTATGGTCAGAATAAGCAACAGTGGTAATTACGATAGTAACTTTGTGGATAATGTGTTTTTCTATATACGGGTTAAGCGATTAACCAATAGTTTGTAAGAATTAGTTTAATTGGTCGGGAATTCGATTACTGCAAACCGAACGCCATTCATTCTTGATGAAGACCTCGACATAAAAATAGATGTTCCAGTGTAGAAACAGTCAAGATTCACTACTACACGTAATCTATCGGGAGAGCTGTAAACTTCTAGATTCGGGGCAAAGCAAGACAGAATATTGAAGGTTGACTCGGATAAAACTGGTTCTGTACATAAATAAGTAATGGTTACCAAATTATACAACTTACAACCAAGTGAGTTCTGAATATAGAATTTACCAATCAGCAAGTAACGGTAAATAATGCGTTAGCGTAAACAATCCAATAAGGCGGTACAAAATAAACAAGAGAGTTCAAATGAGAGTACGTAGTATCATTGCAGAGTGTGTTATGTGTAACAATAAGAAATGTTTGGCCAGTATTTGATTTGATCAACAAATGGGGATATAAATGAGGGACCTACAGTACGATAGTTTGACGAATGGGGTATAGGTATAGGAGCAGTTGCGATTGACGTTGTGCAGGTAGTCGGATGTAGTCGTGTAGCGGACTGATAACACCGAAGAACCAGATGTGAAGGTTCGGCAATTCCAGCCTTCCAGCGGGCGTTCTGTTAGCCCGCTTTCAATTTCATTTGTAGTGATCCTAACATAAAATTCGTTGATTCTGGCAGGAATCAACACCCAGTTAACTAGCTCCAAAATAAGTATCAAACATGGAATTCACTTCTGTTAGAACTCGTCACTGGTGAATGCCATTTTATCAGATAGCCTGAATTGTTATTCGTGATCAGCTGTGACTGGGCGTTCAGAGTAGCGAAAGTCGCTCAATAAAGCACGATCCTTATTGCCTAACTCGCACAGTCCCATGACACACGCTCACTCGCGTTTATGAACTGGAATTCCAGTCCATAACTCAACGGCGGTTTCCACCCACACATCGTGTGAACCTCTGCTTGACCGTTGTGACTGACGCCGTGGGTTTTTGACTGCCAGTTCTCGTCCGTTTTGTCCGATTTCATTGTGCGGTGACTTGTCCGGTCGCCTATGTGGTTTATAATCCACCGGCTGTAGGATTTGGCCACATTTCACCACTGAATCGAGATGTTTCACTGAGTGTTTGGATAATCACACCTAGGACTTGATCACCCTTCACATTGTGTGATGTCTCAGTTTCGACTAGTACGAAGTTGAGGTTGCAACAGTTGGGAAGGCTAATTCATGACAACCGCCGTTGCTAGGATGCATATCCTGGTCCTAGCAAACGTATAACTGCACATGGATGAAACAGGAACGGGTAAACAGGGTAAAGAAGAATGTACACTATGACCGATCACAAAATGTGATACTGCTTTGTGGGACCAAAGTATTTTATATGTGACAACAAACCGTCAACAGAAACTTCTCTTGCACTGATGTATCATTCACTGTTATCAATGTAACGTACTCTTAAGTATTTGATATAATACACTTTGATTGTTACTCACTGTGGCTAGTTTAATCTGTGTAGCTACTTGTATACATGTGGTGGGGTTTGAAGAAAATACATAAAAGATACACACAAACCTTTGGAAATTTACGATTTAACTTACATTTAGGGGATGAGACGATCTGTCCAGGTGACTACCAAGATGAACGGTTTTTAACAATATATGTATATACAGGTATATTTCATAAGAAATAAAGGACATATACAGGGTCCGTTTACACATCAAATATATCATGTGAATCGCGGTATGCTTGAAATGACGAATGATTTCCCAACAGAATAATAACTTGTTGCACGTCAACCGAATAGTTTGTATGATCGATTTCGTTTTAATTTCGTCCGTTGAATGTTCGTCGTACCTCAAGACGCGTTTTCCATGGACAGAGACATCGTACCAGCTGACACAGTTCTCTCTGAAAAAAAGGAAGAAACTTTAAATTTAATTGCCACCAATATACAGTGAGACATAACGGTGTACAGTTGTGTTTGTTTTTCAACCAAACATTTTGACGCGATTTGAAACGAGAATAAATATTCAGTTACTTCCTGTTAAGCGGATTACAAGCAAACTGCAGCAGCCCTAATTTAGTGAACTGCCCTCGACAACTATGGTATCAGAAGAATTAAGTTAGCGTCTTGAATGTATGCCAAGTATGAGCTGGAAGTTGTTGATACAATACAAGCAAGCTACTGAGATCTTGATTTTCGTTCTTGCCTATGAACACATTTTGGCGGCTGGGTTGATGGAAGGACGCAAACGCAAAGACTACGTTAATTCTGTAACGACCCAGCACTGTGCGGCAAACTACACAGCTCAATCCTAGCCATTCGTTCGCTCCGTATCGGGTCAGTTGCCTTGCTCTTTAGCGTCCCACTCACGCATGCATCGGTCTGGCAACTCCCAAGGCCACAAACGCAGGTCACGCGCCCTACAGGCTTGCACGTTATCCGACAGTCCTGATCCAGTCTGTACGCACAGGCCCCGCTAAGCGTTTCTCGCCTTCACTTACCAGACGGAGAGCGAGCCATTTTCCATAAACACTGCGGCTACCAAACCGCACACACACACACACATCCACTGGGGCTTCTCATACGTGAACCGAAATGCATATGATACTCACTTGCGAAAGGACGTAGTTCAGAGTTGCGTAAAACAAGGCAACTTCCAACGCAACCGCTCGGACAGTGGACGCTTCAGCAGCGCGCCAAGGCAACGGATACGAGGACGTGGACTACACCGCAACGCTATAACTCCACATCTCATCTACGTAATCCTGCTCCGTCAACAAAACCGACACACCATGTACATCTGGATATTGTTATTCGCACTTTTATTCAACTCGGATATTATTGTACGTGAGTCTCCCATGTTGTGTATTTTCTAATCACTCCCACGATTATGTCTATTCCTATAATACACTCAATTCTTTGACTTTGTACCATTATTTTGTTATAAGTAGTTTGCGTTAGGTCGTAGTTATTCATCTGGAGGTCACACATCCACTACTTCTGATATAACGATAAACAGAAACGTTGATCTTGTTTGAATACATTGTATCATAACGAGATCATGCCCCTATTCGTTCTGAGGCCTTCCTGGATCCCTTTCACTATTACTTATGATTTCATCATTTACGGGGACGGAGCTTTTTCAGTCTCGATTCACTAACGGGCAAAGTTTCCATCATGAGGCTTCCCGAGCATTGGAATAACTAGCTCAAGCACCAAGTTGGATTTCTTGGCGTTTTGGGCGCAGCTCTGAGATCGTTTGAGATCATTGTTTAAAAGGTCCTTTCACGTGCAATAGCAGATGATTAGTTGCCTCCGAACGTATATTTCATATATACTGGGTGATGATGTAGTAAATGGCAGCTCCATCTCCGTACCATAAACATACAGATATCTATGCAGTTTTCCACTCTCTGTGTTATCGTACAGTGTACACCAGATTTTGGCACTGCCAGAGTCAGCGGGAAGATCGCTATCATCACAGTACAAGTCAGAAATTAGGCCATTGGTCTGTACACCTAAAGGCGCAGTGGAAAGAGGTCTGTTTAACACAGTCAGAGAGTATGGCGCAACATACCTTCTATGCATTTACTTACAGTTCGTTTCGTCAGTGGTCTTAACCGCCTTGTGAAGTTACAGATTCAAATAAGCGGCATTGTGGAATAAACTTACCATCTGACACCGTATTGGTCGTGTTCGAAGTAAGCATGTTGATTCTGCACAACGAGACAAATTTATCCTCAGGGTTGTTTTGCTTTATATGAGGCTTTTTAGAAGTACAGACTGGTGTATATTGTTTCCGAATATATCCAATGTTTGCTACGTGACAAGCGGAGGAGCAGTACTTCCCGAAAGGATGATTATTCCTCATGGTCCTATTCTCAAGTCCTCGCTAAATTTCGTTCACAGAGAATCTTCGAGGAT
The DNA here is from genome assembly GCA_014338405.1 of Paragonimus skrjabini miyazakii. Taxonomy (NCBI): domain Eukaryota; kingdom Metazoa; phylum Platyhelminthes; class Trematoda; order Plagiorchiida; family Troglotrematidae; genus Paragonimus; species Paragonimus skrjabini miyazakii. The sequence goes on along the minus strand of JTDE01001004.1, from coordinate 122,056 downwards.
ATACTGTATCAGAGGTAACGCGACTATATTTGCAATAGGTTCTAGAAAAAGACTACTGCATTGTTTGAAACGAGAACCTACGGAAAGACAGACGACTACCTCAGTACACTTCGTGAACTGCTTTTCAAATTTTATCTTAGTGTCTTCAATGATTGAACTCAATAGTTTCTGTGATAGGTCAGGCTTATCAACTTGCAGTTACGAAGTGAAGTTAGGTTAGTAGATCGAACATTACATAAAACACAATCGTGTATACATTTGTCTACATGGTTTATCGGATAAAATGAGTGGTTCAATGCCATTTATGTTTGTGTGAGTATACAATAATTTGTTTGCTTGCATCCTGTTTTAAGAGGGTGTTAGCAAGAACTGAACACATTTTATTGGTGGATCGATATAACGCGAATCAGAAGTGGTGTGAGCAATGAGAGAATTGCAGCCACTGCTGTAACAGCCTTGAGAAATGCACAGATAACTGTTTGTAAAATTGCAAACAACAACCATCATTCCACATCACATGCAAACAAACAAGAACTGTCGGCCTCAGATAGACAGATGAGTTGTTACTAAGACAGGTTAAGAGAACTACAGAGTCCCTTTACCCAAAATACCAGAAACACATTACCAAGTAAATCAGCGGGTTTGTCGGGATGGAAGGATGACTGGGCTTTGGTCAAGAAAGTCGATGATAGAAAGTAAGGCATATTCGATTACACAACAGTAGTAGTAAAGTTTACAGGTTTGTATAGAGTATACTGAGCTTTCTGTGTCAATTTTGAAGTGAAGTTATCACACGGATATTACAAAAAAAGCATGACAAAAGTTGTTCGGGAAGCAACCTCTGACAAATAATACATTTCCTGTCTGATAGGTGATTATCGTATTTGTCATCGATGTTGTTGTTCCAGTTGCCAACCAGACCTGATGATTTTTTTTACCCATTTAAACAATCTTGTAAGTTCAGGGTATTCTGCTGCTGCTGCTGCTGCTGCTAAATGAGTACACGCGCATAATTTGGGTATGGACAGGCAATTTATTTATCTGTTGGAGAAGCATAAATGGGTAAATGGTAAACCACAAACCGAAGCGTGACTGACGAAAACATACGACGCGGTGCATTGTATGGGCGACGATTAAGCAGCTCTGTAACTGAACTGCTTCCATTAAAGAGGTTGATAAAAATGGCATTCTTCTCCACTTTTTCCAAGCGACGCGTTACTGCTTTGGTTGTTATAGTTTTCCAGATGAATCCATCTGAATAACTATCTTGTCGGAGTGTTTTGGGTAAAAAAACTTATTTTGTAACTAATCAAATTGTCTAGATGGATTTTCCTTTTTCTCTCACTGTGGCAACAAACTAGAGTCGGATTTTCTTTGAGAGGCACAAAACTCTAAGAATTTGCGTACTGTCTGTCTTTCATTGACTTACAGTGCTTAGTCAGCTTTCACTGAATAGATTGCACAGGCAGGACAGTTGATGCTACAGAAACTAGTTGAATCTACAGGGAGGATGATACCAATGCGAATGGCAGTGATGGCATTGTTCTGAAATCTTGTTTACTAACTTATGTAACTTGTTTATGTCATACTCGAATGAACGTACTCAGGCAAGTTCAATGAATTTTTATGATTTTCATTAATGCAAGAATTTTACGAATGTACCCAACCCCTCAATTCCCCTCAACCGCTTAATAAGAGCGGTGAGAAGACATATTTCAAACTGAATATCACCCACAATTGATTGTAACTGTCACAACCCCATGAACTTGAAATTAGCCAAATCTCCGACTACTCCTCAGTAATCTAAAATATCGTCTAGCAGGTTTAATGAGATCGAGGATTTCGACTTGTCTAGGAAGTCCTAATCG
>JTDE01001004.1:96905-112409 GCA_014338405.1 Paragonimus skrjabini miyazakii | reverse complement strand
GACGCGTGCAAAAAACAGTTTTGTTCTGCCCCAAAAACGTGTCTCAGAAGGCGAAAAATACAAGATATTTATGTGGTGCGTAGTGATCTAAAAACATTCTCGAATCAGAAAATTGAAGGAAAGTTACCGAAAAAAATCGTTAGGGTCACTAAGCCATCAATAAGCATAACGGAATAAAGATCGGACAAGGTTACCCCTCGACCGTTCTAGACAGTTCCGTTCATTCTGATTGGATTAACCGTTTTCCTCGAGGACGATGGCAGTTTTGGACGAAAAAAAGGACTCCCTAACGAAGCTGTCTGCATCTAAACTCTGTTCTTTCTGTTAGACAACCTGTGTCAAGTGATCTGATCGTACGAACCGTTTGACAGTTGTTGCTACGTATGTGAGTAACGTCAAACTTCCAGGCTGACAACTGAACTAGTGAAAAACCAGTCTTTGCTGATCATTTCCTGCATCCCATACTCGCTTATGGGACGTACAGACTAATGTACGAGAGCAGACATCAAGGACAATGTCATGTTCAACCTGTGAGGCTGGACATGAAAACGATAATTTAGCCAACCTAACTGAAGTGTACTTACTTCTGGTGAATTGATGACTGCAGTGAGAGCAGATGGCAACATAGATAATCTGGTTTGTCCAAGTGCCGTTCCGATCGAAAACTCTACCGCCTCCGGAACAGTTACTAATGCGATTAGATAGCCCTGAATGCCTTGACTGGGCAGACAACCATTTCAACCTGATCATTGACTGGGTAACAAACACATTTGAATTAATACCAGAATTGCTCGGCAAGTTTATGGGATTCAGTTATTCCAACTTGACTGAGAAATCCTAACCCCAAAGTCACTAATGGGAATTGATAGAAGATGGTCAGATAGTCTGAGTATCATTCATCATTCATTCATATGGAAGCGTTAGTTCGGTAGTACTTATGTGAGGCCAACAACACAGTGGCGCAGTGGTTTTCTCAATTTCGTTTGGCTAATAGTCCCCTCCCTCAAAGCATTCTAGTAGTACAGTAAGACGACTGAGTCACTAAAAGTTCGCAAGTGATTTAGGTCTAAGAATCTGTCCCACGCATTCATACATCAGAAAGGGGCAAAACCGATTATTTCTCTTATAGTCTGCAGCATCCTGTAAAAGAAGTATCAATCAGTTACGCCAGATACTGTAATTGAGCGGTATTCGCGACTGGTCACAGCTGTTGCATTCCCATGGACTTCACGGCCATCCTCTTTTGAAACGAATCATTAGACTAAAGTTTCGCTCGTGTCGGTGTTGAATATCCAAGCTACGACAGGGGTTACATTTCCAGCCAGTATATCATGAGGCAATCATGTTGTGCACCGTTGTTCTCACATTAGGCACGAATGAATTATCATATACAGACGCCCAGCCACATTTGCCTGTAGTTAACGCTCAGGTTGCCCGGTGGCTTTGAGACGAGACATGTTAACTGTCCTGTTGACTTAGATCGATTGCCCCCACAATTAGGACTTCTCTTCAAGTTGAAGTCACATAGATCGTTGGCGTTGTTGAATGACAGTTTGATTACTGATGAGCTGTGGAGGATTTTAGTTTACATAAACTGCGTATCAATCACAGGTGCGGGCAACCGTGAGTACTGTTCAGTTCGTACAAAATGGAGTCACTTACTACTGGCCAGTATTTAAGATGTTTCCGATCAGGCGAGCTTACTTCACAAGTAGAGAGAAAGATGAAAGTCACACTCACTGTTGATGAATCAATAACCGTCAGTTATTGTGTGGGAGAAATGAACGTTAACACCAATACAGTTGACCAAAGTCACAAATGATGAGTATTATTCAGTAACTTTGTAATTATTTTGTTTATTTATTTCGAACTATTGAGCCTCTTTATAGCAAGCAGTGTTCTCTCATTTTTTAAGTATTCTTGTAAAAGCGAAACTGATGAAAATACTGCGTGAAACTAGCTACTCTGTAACTGAACCAGTTGCTATCCGAAAGTTCAGACATGTGCTATATGTTCAAAAATGACTGTTCGGGGGGTAGTGACTACTATGGTGATCACAACGATGATGAACTCTGACGGCTGGTTTTCGCTCCTGTTTAATTTCTTCTCTCTTACTGACGTATAAACGGTCAGTTTTATGCAGTCGTAAAGATGGGTGGAATTTTGTCCTGACATAAATTGTGTAACATTAAACTAATGTCTTCTTTGGTCAAATTTGTTAAGGAAAAATAATTTCCAGACTGTATAACTATTTTGCAGACACCATCCTCAATTTTTTTGGATGAATTTGAGACTTATGCACAATTACAGACAAAGACAGCTTCGGTCTCTTCAATGGTTTCCTGGGTATGACGGAAAAGCAGTTAATGTAGACAGTAAATCAAACGACATTGATGGTTGATATTTTTCGTATGAAGCAATCCATTCAGTACAGCCTTCACTACTGTTACTATCTTGATGAGAAAGGCGTACAACTAGTTATCTGTTAAACATAGACGGAAGTGACTGATTTATATGACAAGAATGACAAAACGATAGGAACGTAACATGGCAGATGTATCTATCTCGGAATTGTGCTGATCCATCAAAATATTAAAAAAAAAACATATCAATGGATGCGCCAAATAAAAATGAATTAAATAATTGAATATTAATAGTGCTACAAATTCCGTTTTGAGTGTGAATTCTATGGACAGAGTTTAGTGATCTCAGGGGTTAGTTGATACAATTCGTTGCGTAACGTTATTTTTACGGATACGAAACGTTGTCCAGTCGATTCAACCAATAATGCTTAAGAACTGTTTTTACTTTGACCACAAAAGAGCTGGAAGATTGGGATAAGATTGAATCGTTTTGCCTGAATCCATGGGATCTTCGCTTACAAGGTAAGTGTATAGAGTTTAAATGACTGCATCCAGAAGAAAATCAACCCCGTATGTCGTTGGTACAAAAGAGGTCTCTTTTCGACAGGGGCTGACCGAGATGTCTATGGGAATACGAGAGCTACACCCAGCGCTAAATGATGTTTATTTCACATTGTTCCCAAATGTCAAAACTGAATGCATGCATGCCTTTACTGGGACATTTGTATTGGTCAAACCTAGAACGACTGATATTTGTCATTGATTCAAAGTACGATGTCCAACCAGTTGCATTTAGTTCCAGAGATTACGAATACCCAAGTAAATACCGAATTTGAAAATAATTCGTTTGTCAATTTGTTCAATTCATCATCTGGATTACTAATGGGCAGTCGGTGATTTGGTTAATTTTAAGTTGAACAACACTCACGTTTGATCACAACTTTCGCATTCAGATAGATTTTCCAGTCAACCTCTTTTCGGAAAGATGCACTTGAAATTATCTGGATTGATGAAAGTGAGACTTGTTGTGGTATTCAGCCATTTTCATTTCCAAACTTAAACCTGTTCTGTAGTCGCGAAAGTTGTTGCGGTGCGTACACAACACTCATATTTTATTCCAACTAGCTTCTATGAAGTTTAAACAAACAGTGGTTGTTAAAAAAACTGGTGTTCACAAGGGCGGTCAAAAGCGACAGGTTTACTTCCACATGTTCTTTCTGGTATTTGAAAGGGTTTGCAGTTCACTACCAGATCAAGGGCTTTCTCCTATTAGTCATCCGGCCTATTAAATCCGCGAGTTTCACTTCTTTTGTTGTACCGTTTGTCAAACCGTTTTCTTTCTCATAAGTAATATTTGTTGATTTGTCGTCTGATATGTTGTGGAATGTTCGCCCAAGCAGTGGCTGTTGGCATATACTGCACTTACCCAAAGGACAGTTCCACCGTCCCGGTGCTTGCTGGGGCATTCCATTGCAAAGGCGTCTGCGCCAATGCAGAACACATACAGTCTCTATCTTGTTGACTGATCTACTGCGTAAGACTGTTAACCGCGGACATTCGCTCCCTTACACCCCGAGTGCATTAAGCTGATGAGAATCGTTTGACTGACTTAGTTGTAACGAGCTCACGCAAATGCGGTTTTATTCTTGATTGTGTGCTTCGGTTTCAGCGAATCGCCTTAACAACGGGGCAGGCATAAACCGATATGTCATCAGATTGGCCACCAAAGCTTATACCAATAGGACCTGGCAACCTATAACATAGGCCCAATGTTGGGCGGACTAAAGGTAAACATTGAGCCTGGTCTTTATGGTCTGTCCCAGCACCCGGAGAGACATCTAAAACTGTTCTGAACCCGATGTCACCTAATTCAGAGCTTTCCTTTAAACAGATCAATACGGTTAATCAACAAGGTCGGAAAACTGTGGAACACCGTACGCGAGTTCAATTTTTTTGTGGCACAGGTATGCAGTCTCACGAACAGTCTGACAAAATTTGCTGCTCATACCTCGTGCGTTAACCCAGCTCGACTTGGTAAACCTTTTCACCCGAAATCTCATGAAGTGCTTCTTATTCTACTCTTAATTAGCGTGTTCTCCATCTCAATGCGAGATACTTTGCTGCGTAGTGCTTTACTATTGAAATTAAGCAAAAGTACTACAAGCAACTTTGCATGCAAGTTATAGAAATTATGATAGCATAACACGCAACCTCGGTACGGACAAAGTTGCTTTGTTGGCATCTGTAAGCTCCGTCATTTATGGCTACCGCTGAGGAACTTGTTCATCAAATAAAGGTATTGCTAACATCATGCTGTCTTTGGCTTAGGTAGCTTAAGCTGAATACAAATGTTTCGTTGCCCTAAGGTAGGTCGCCGTTTAGGATGAGCTCAATGAGTAGGTTATGTCCGGGTTAAGTTGATTGGATTCTTTAGCGATGGCTGCCATGTTATGCTTATCAGTGCCACATATCATGACGATATCCGTTTTCCCATTGCTGTTTTCAACCAGGATAGCTTCGGGATACTATGTACGACTGAAATTTTTGCCCAGAGACACGTTGGATTCTTCGCCAGGAAGATGAGATCATCTGCGTAGTCGAAAGCACTGTCCACATTGTCGTAGGCCCGTTAGCTAGACACAAGACTTGATACAGCTAGCGCTTCATTTAGTACGAACGAACGCGTATGTTAGGGAATCCCATTTTTCCTTTCAAAACCGTCTCCTTCCTTGAGAAAACGATTCAACCTTATCAGAATGGGTAGAAATGTCCAGAACAGTCGAAGGTAACATTTGCTATTTTTTGCCTGTCCGACCTTTATTCCGCTATGCTCATTGGTGGCTTGATGACCCTAACTACTATTTTTGATAACTGTCCTTCGATCTTTTGATTCGAGAATGATTGTTGGTCATTATTTGTCACATAAGTACCCCATAATTTCTTCCTTGCAGCAGACGTTTTTGGAGCAAACGGAAGTGGCTTTCTACGCCCGTCTTTTGATTAGACTTTAAAGCAATTAACGGTGACAGTCGAGTTATTACGGGGAGAGTTCGATTTCTATCAAGCACATTATTAATCCATGGACCGACATGACGATCGAGTTATGTGAAGTGGAATAGAATGCCTCAAACACTTCACTACAAGCAGCATCCTGGACGTTAATTAGTGAAATCTCATGGAGACAGCCATAAGGATATAGGAACGAACAGTCGACCACTATCTTTTGCAATCAACGTACTGACGTTGAAGATATGGCAGTAGGTGTCAGATCGCTAGGAATGGTTTGATTGCATCTTTAGGGGAAAATCGTGATGCGTGATCTGCACTGGTGGTTTGGAAAACTATCTATAAGTGGAAAGAACTTAAAATGTCCATCCTAGTCATGAGTGTTTATGTGTTTCAAGTGTTTTTCGCCTAAACCTAGAGCGGAGTTTTCAGTGCACTTAGGCATGCGAACCTCTTCTCCCCAAGTGTTAGGATCAACTAGGGATCATTTTTGGTGCAGAATCTTAAGAAATGGCCGCCCGTGATTGTGTGGCAGGCCGACTGGTACCATGGACCAGGAGATAACGTTGTTCATCGAGAGATCACAGTTTGCCTAATAAGGTTTTTCAGTTTTAGAAGAAGGTTGCATTCTTTTTCCTTTGGTGATACGGCAGTTGAACGGTTGCTTAGTTGACCTTTTTGTATTTGCTTTCTTGCGATGTGAGGGTTTTGTTTTAATTGGTACACTTCGCTATTTGTATGGAAACGACTGAAACGTTTGTGTGTTCAGTGGTAACTTTGCCTGGACTATGGTGAAGATGATTACGTGAAGACTGTAAGCAATTGTTGGCAGTTCACCGGCATGTTTAGAAGCCTCGCTGTTTGAGTCGAGTTGTGTCAATGTTTGAGCAAATGGGTACATTAATCAGAGTGTTCTGGTGTTTCTCTGTCCAAATTTAACCTTGTTTTCGGCTGTGAGCTGATGGTAATGTGAGCTTGAATTACACATAGATAAACGCTTCCGGATACTCTTGAGCGAGTGACCGAGGGACTGAGAATGAAGTTGGTTATGGAGTTCACGTCGAGTGGGTGCGCTTAGGTGACAATTCGTCAGCAATTCTCAAGGAAAATGCTGACTCCCGTTAAAACTAGTTACATTCTAAGATTTTTATGTGTTTGAACTGTCATAATTACGTCTGACCTAACGCGCTTACATTCTAGATTGGCTAAAACTTATCTTGGCGGGAACTTTGCGTTCACATTCAGCATGATTACAGATCGTGAATGGCTGAACTCCCACTGCTTGTTCCACTCTGTTCTTGCATCGTTGCGTGCGAATGTGTGCAGACAGTTCAACATTAGTTTTGTACATCTGGCCGCATCCTCTACTGATGTAATTCGTTGGCTTTCTAGTTTATTCTTAGACGATGGCCTGGAGGCATTGACAGTATTTACGTACACACGATTGTTCGTAACCAGTAGCTTGAAACTGACTTTACCTTTTTCCATACTGGTTTCTCTTTTAGGCATAAGAATGTATCTTTCGTGTAAAAGCCTTTCGTTTTAGTGCAATAGAATTTCTCCATTGTATTTTCAGGCTGTGGAAGTGGTTTATGATTGGTCTAGTGGACTCATATTTTGCGGCCTTTTTGAATGCGACCGCACGCATTGGTTGCTGCGATAGGGCGATGTCCGATGAAACACTTGAGTTGTGAAGGCCGTCATGTGGTCCAGTCGGGGTATAGAGTCCAGTTCAGAGGGGGAAGAGAGCACAAACCAATGAGTGTCATCAATCATCCTGTGACCTACAACACGGGTGCAGTCAGGTGGCTTCGTAACACGTTTTAGTGTGTCGAAATAAGTCACGGGTGACAGACGCAAGTACAGCCGCCTCAGTCCCGATACGCACAGACGCATTAGTGAAGCTTTCGAAAGAGGCGATGATTGGCGCATGGTAGCTCGCCTAAACGGAGTCAATTGCAAGATCGCGTACAAGTGGCTCCATGTCGATTGCGTCACTTACGTGGCGCAACCCCGGAGAGGAAATAAAGTAAAATTTGGAATGAATAAGAAGTTGACATGATACTGGAATGGATCTTCACGAACTCGACAGTGACTCGCATTTTTAAAAATGCATACAAAATCAGGGTTTGCGAGAGAAGTATCAACAACCACTATCAGTCGATATTTGAATGGGCGGTTCATCACTGTAAAAAAAGCCGTGCCAAATTCCCGTCCGCATGAACACCAATGAGAACCCGCCTAGGAAGTCCCAATCACGGGGTTATCGAATGGAGTTAACAGACAGTAACTGTGTCTCTTATCGAGACGATCGGGTAACCGGATGATTACTCACAAGCGAAAGTGGTTGAGCGTTCAAATGTGATAATTCGGTCGTGCCTGACGTGTAGTTAATGGTGCAGTGGTAAACACGGTCGCCTCATGAACAGCGTGGCCGTGGTTCTAGTCCCAGCAGTGGCGATGATATGTACTAATGGCGAGATGCTATGAAGGCGAAACTTGAGTCTAGTACTTCTTTTCGGAAGGGGCCGACTGGAAAGTTTATGGGAATGTGACAACTGCGGTCAATTGTAGGTGATGTTCAACTTGAAAAATATAAATGAGTTACTACTAAAATGAGACTGGCAAGGGTGCAGTTTTTACTATTCCTTAGGAAAACTACTCAATCCAAGCAGGTAGACATTATCATAATCCTTCTAGTTTTAACGATGGACCGTATACCATAACGTAACATCCTCAAGCTTAGTGATGAATAAATCCAAGAAAGCTAGGCTGTCGCTAGATTTCGTTACATACGATAAGGATATTGTTACGAAAAATGGAAAACAGATGCAAATGATGAAAATAAAGATGCTATTAACACACAGTTTGCGCGAGCTGTATTTCCGTTCAGACAAAGCGGTTCATGAAGTTTATCCACTGGTTAGTCAAGGTCACTGGCACAATGGACCAGTCAAAATATTGTAGGTTGTACACGTACTGTGCACTCATTTCTACTGAGCCAAACTTTCCAATCAAAGACTGAGCCATATTCATTGATATTAACATCACGATAACATTCACTGTGGTTTTTGCCTGTTACTTTGGTCAGTCTATTAATACCTTTGTTCAGCCAGGCTACATTCTTGTCGATGTCCTCTATTCCGGTTGGCTCACTTCTGCTTAACCCTGAGTGTACAATCGAAGTGTAATGTTGCTGTGCTAATTGTAGGGTGTACAATAATTACGACAATATTACTAAGACAACATTGACCTATTTGTCAATCAGTTCGAACAGAATGTTAGCCATTAATGCACTCGGTTTCTATAGTTACTTAATACATTTCGTTTGAAATGTGTTCACCTCATACATATGAGCACTGTGATATTACTATATTTGTAACGTTGTTGTGCAATCTGAGTAAAATTATTGAAAATCAGTATGGCTTATTAATATGGAAAAAACAACAATTGAGGCTACGAAAAAATGGTATGCTAGGTTTCGACTTATTGAAAAGTTGTGTAGTGTACATAATGACGAGTATTTGATCCTTTAGTATGTAATTGATGAACACAAACTTTGTAAAGTCCGGAAAAGAACTTCGAAATAAACTGACTCCACCGCGTGGTATCTAAACCAACATCTTGTGAGTAGCAAAATGTTGAAAATACGGAAAATGAGGTCTTTCATTTGCGAATTTATTAGGAAAAGTAAATGAAATTTTCAATAAATATCAGAAAATAGTTTTAATAAAATCACAGAGTAAACGGAAAGAGTGATAACTTAGCTCTGATGACAAAACCGTTCATTTTATACTTAGAGATCAGGTTACTTAGCGAATGTTACTGTCATCTGAGATAAGCACTAAATCTGAAACTGATTTGTCAAGCTTCAACTTTGACAGGATGGGCCTTAACTCGGTCATGCACTATAAGACCACTGCTGGTTTACCTTGCCAGTGTGGACAACCTGTCATAGGGTTTACAACATTTGCTTATGGTCTAAACTATTCAAGCAATTATTGACATGGTTATGGATAGAACTGTCATAGAGTTTAGCGGAGCATATTGTTAGTCGATCGGTCAGTGTACCGTATCGCGATTCTTATAAGACAAGTGTTTTTAAAATATATATTAGCCTTCACATCTCTCGGAGTTTTGCTTGGTCAAAACAATACTCTTCTTAACTACAGTGATCCCTTTGTAAAGATCCCTTTGGGAAAGCAGAAGGCGGTGTTTTCAGGGACAGATGAACCATGCCTTTAATAACGTAGCAAAAATATTATTCATGGTTGATTGCTGATCAATTGCTGTCAATTTGTCAAGTTCAAACGCTTTGATCAAAAACTTTTGGCATTCCGAAAATTGCAATTTCAACCATCTTGACAGAATTGATTACAAAATTGATTACATTCATGAAATGCGACGTAATCTGAGTCACATTCCAGTAGCTGAACATAAAGAAAGAGAGTTTCAAACTAGTTGACTTGATTGAGACAGATACCACCTGATTTAAAAGTTTGTAGCAGTTGGATACAGAATTGCTGCTTACAAATTTTCCCCTGAATGAATACATCAAACTGGTATCTGGTTGTATGAGAAGGTGTTAAACAAAAATTGGAACACCTTAAACTGAATCAAAACACCTACTGATACTTCACACGAATAACATCAGCATAGTATTTCAAAGTTCATTTGATAATAGATGAATTGACCATGGTTAGCCTGCTGACCTTGATCCTTGAGAGATATAAACTATGAAGCAGTTATCCATAATACGGCTTCAAAAAAGACACGTCGATGAAATTTTGCTCAATAAAGACGATTCCCCCCAAGCACGGAGTTTAAAATATTGGGTAAAGTATCCCACCTGAAGATACACTTCAGCATGAAATGTGAGAATCACAATGACTTGTCATCTCATGGCATACTCATCTGTGGAAAAGCATATGGCTACATTCAACGAGACGTCCATTGCATGAGTAAATGGATATGTTGGTACCCTGCTTGGGTGGGCAACACGACAGCAGGATGACTATTCTAAGCCATTTATCGCAAAGTTCAAACAGTTTTGTGATTTCCGAATTTGACATGATGTAGACTCTAGAATGTCGGTAGCCTTTTGTCTAACCTAAAATGGTGATGATGTATGCCAACTTATTCGGCGTCTTCAAATTCGTGCTACTAAGAAAACGTATAATAAAATTGTCCCGGTGGTCCTGTTCAGAACTTTCTAGATTTCAGCATCCTGTTTGAAACAAGTCGTGCACGAGTTAATCAGATTTATTAAATTTAGATTAAACAATACACAACAGAGCTACGTGTTACCTCATAGGGAAAAAACTACCCCCTAGTGAATATTCTGCTATCCGCTATTACATTCTGTCCACCCGTCTCTCAACACTGACGGACTCCCTCTTTTCTTTATAATGTATTTTGTGTTTGTTCATTCTGCTGTCAGTGTTGCCTGGATAATTATGTTAAAAATCTCCGGCTTACCTGTATGCGCTTGAGACTTTGGGCCCTTGTAACCAAAGCAACAACTAACGGTTAGCGTAATCAGTTTCGATTAAACGGGCAGCTTTATACGAAGGTGGCTTTCATTCAATCTGCCCCTCTCCTTTCCCCGTCAGTTTAAGCCAGTTGTCACTCGATTACCGTCAGAGTTATTGCCGTATGGTTCATTTTTTCCCATATTTGGGTGTCATACGCTTCAGATCGCTTGTCCCACGGATCCCTGATTTACTACTCACTGCTTTCGTATCGTCATTGTCCGGACACGGAGATGTACTAATCTTACCAGTGTAGATTCACATCACCATGTGATGGCAGACAAAACTCTGTTCCACATGCATTAAGCGAATCAGACGCTTGAGGAAAAATTCTGAGTGTCTACCCTGTTAATCAGTGGCCTATGTAACAAGTAATGAAATGCTCACAATCATTTATAAAATGCAGCAAGAATACTCCACAGACGTTCTGCATTTCCTCTGTTCTGTAGGCTTGTCCGTTGTTAGGTCATCAATAAACCAAACTGGCGACATACACCACACTAGCACATAAAACGGATCACCCAATACTATCCGAAAGTCTTCTAATCCAAAAACCTGATGGGTTGCATAACCCACGCATTCGGCTTCACTTACGATAGGTTAGTATTATGCCACCTGTGTCTTGCCAGTTATTTAATGTAAAACACGTAACTACTGATTCGTGCATCTTAAGCAAGAAAACAGTCACAGCCGGTTACTGATTTGGCAGCAAGATGTGATCCATTTTCGGGTAAGGGACGCATCATTCCAAGAACTGTTGACAAGTGTACAGATACATTCAAAACAGCTCCGCACAAACCAAACGCAATCCGCATCCCATCGCTAGTCCTGTTCAATTTCCCTGAGAGGGGGTGACGAGAAATGTCAGCATAGGAGGCTCATGATGGAACTCTTCTTGGTAAGTACTGCAAGGCTTTGGATCTTGTCATCGTCACTGTTAGACTCCTACAACGACTGACCCGAAATATAGCAACAATCTGGGACTGCTGCTTGTCTCATCTAACGACAGCAGTAATATAAAACAAATAACTGTGCCACAACAGACTACATGTGACAGGTTTGAAAACTTAATCGGGATACGTCCAGACGTCCACAAGTCTGATACGGCTTTGTTGAGTGGTCGTAAATATTTAAACAAAGATGGGAGTCATAGCTGTATTATCATTCACAACGTGTTGTCTTTGCCTACCTGCATCATTCGTGGTGGCAAAGTGATGTCCGGTCTTTTCAATCCGACCCGGTTGTCCACGTACCACTCATAGATACGTTGCCTAAATGTGTGACCTCATTTTGTGTTTACTCTTACACATGCTCCTGTGGAGGAGGTTACGTCAGTCGCACAACCAGGCGCCTTTCTCAGAGGATACGTGAACACCACTCCGCGTGGCTGACTAAAGGCGAGGTGAAGTCCATTCTGGTGCATCTTGTTGATTCAGGGCACCAAGTCACACCGGAAGTGGCTTTCCAGTCCATTTACCGCTTGCCCAGTCGTCAATCCAGAGGAGTCAAATTTCGTATTCTGGCCACCGCGAAAGCGATCGGAATTCGGTTGCGCAGTCCACAGTTGTGCGCTCAAAAGAAATCTGTACAGGCCCTACGGTTACCATGAACCCCGTGACTGACTCGACAACCCCGGTGGTCAGTTTCGTCAACTAATTGCCCTCCTTGTGACGACATAAACACTAGTTAAGAGCGCCATCCAAGACGGCGATGTGCCATAGTTAACGGCAAACCTGCATACATAATATTTCTAACTCATCTGGTTAGCTTTGTTTGACCTAGTTTGATCGGGAACTACCCAACCAAGCAGACGAAATCTACCAACCTTATTCGGTGGAACGGCCCAAGCATATATTCCCCATTATCACGTAATCGCATGGTCACCTTGCGGTTTCTTCCAACCATCAACAGCCACAATGGACAATACACCGTACAGTGAACGGTGTCGGCATGAAGGGTAATGACACAACCAGTTTCATCAACTCGGTTATCGTTCATGAGCTGACACATTTATCAACCGTGTCCTGACTAACCGTCGCGTTGCCCCTAGAATCAACACAGTTGATACAGCCCAACTGATGTTTACAACAGTAGTGGGATACCGAGAGTCATGTACAGATGGGCCATGCCTCCAATCCAAGAGGAAAAACTGGACGCACTCAAAAAAGATCAGTCCTACATTTAATCGACAAATGAACCACTTTGTGACACAACAAATACTTTCTTTACCCGTTTGTCACATGACAACTTGATGACATGACAATGAGGCGTTCGGTAGTCTCCAGCGACCTGTCCTCAACACTAAAAACAGTCAATGCCAAACCAATTTTCTGTCAACACATTACACCTTGAAGGTGCAAAGTGCGTATCCTACAGACCGGCCATATGACTTAAGCTGTTCAGCATGGTCCACGTTTTCTCTACCGAATAACTGA
The DNA here is from genome assembly GCA_014338405.1 of Paragonimus skrjabini miyazakii. Classification (NCBI taxonomy): domain Eukaryota; kingdom Metazoa; phylum Platyhelminthes; class Trematoda; order Plagiorchiida; family Troglotrematidae; genus Paragonimus; species Paragonimus skrjabini miyazakii. Next base: position 99,074 of record JTDE01001004.1, on the reverse strand, counting down.
GTAGAACAATATCCTTTGCATACCTAATAATAATCAGCCTACTACCTGACAGAAGCTACACGTAGGGATTTTCGCAACCTTCCAATATTCCTTTCAGAATACCATACATGACGTAGATGAAAAGAAGGGGGTATTAGACGTCCAGACCAAACGTCACTTGATGTGGAGAACGCCGGAAATAGTCACCCATGAAGGCACACCCTGCGTTAAGAGCGGGCATACAGCAACTTCGACAAATTGACATATTTCACTGCGACTTCTATGCGATGGAGACAACACTTGAGTGCAAACCAGTCAAAGACAACATTTGAGTCCAAAACTACCAAAACCGTTGAGTGAGAAAAAGAGTGATGATGCCCCAATTTCTTTTGCAAGGTGAAGATATGATCGCTGCATCCGAGTGGGGTTCGGAAACCTGAATGTTATTCTTTTATCTGCCTGGTTTTCTGTGTTTCCGTAACCACTGCATTTTAGGATCTTAGAGGCAAACATAATCCTTCCATAATTGTCACATGATGTCCTAACACCTTTTTAACAGTGACAACGACCAGTGACTTACTGTAGTCAGATAGACGTACCCAGTATATCATTTTGAACAGAGAAGTTCGTTCAACTCAGACAACAGTATCTCACAACCATCTTTAAAAAGGGCAGGAGAATATTGGTCCTAATCAAGAGCTTTATTTCGTTTCAGTAGTAAGTTCCGATGCCACTTCGGTTTACTACAGCAGATCGTGGGGAAAGTCGTAATTGACTGCATAATCTCTATGACTCACAGCCGACTGAGCTGGTTCAGACCGTTTAGGCAATTCTTTAACGTACTCAGATCATCGGTCGAATCGTCGCGAGGAGCTGTAGACTCGTGAGCCATCTTTTTCACATACAATCTCATCTACACTTAGTCGACAGTAAGTTCCATCAAGAATTAAGAAGAATATCATCCAACTATCTCCTGAGATAACGTTCCTTTCAACTGTTTAGTTTGGTTGACAAAGTAAACTTCACGATGTTCAAACAGACTCTCTGTAATCTAGAATTTCATGATGGTCTGTTTTGCATGCAGATTTTGGGGATCAACCAATTTTCGTTCAGAATTTCTATTGAATCAGTTGCAATTCGCTATCGCCCTTTCTGTGGCACTAATTCGAAATGGAATTTCTCACTAGAAGTTAACCCATCTGTTAAGATTGTTATCTCAGTGTTCAATTGAATCTTCCTTTTTTTGCTATCCGGAAAGTTTAAGTACAAGTGCTGTTTAACAGATATTTCCTACACCCCCGTTTTTCATTTTGCAGCTGAGTATTGTTTAAGGACACATGATCTTTGAGCAGACGATAGGGCAAAGCGAACACAAACAATGGCCTGAGCTGAGATAAAGTGTGCACTCTAAACTGAAATGCAATCTTTAATAGGGTGACGCAAGTGATAACTTACAACGATATGGTTAAATTACTTCTATGATTGAGACACATTGCTGTTAGTTGTGTTGAAATGCATAAAATTGTAAAAGTCGATTCACATTTTAGTATGTCGCTACCGGATATCTAACATAACACCTAGCTACTTTTGCTTTGAACTAAAACTGCTAAGTTGTAGGTCTATATCACTAGCATACACATTGATGTCCTAGTGTTTAGTTTGTCCAGAAAGGTCAAAGAAGACGTTCATAACATCATCCGAACTATTGTCTGTTACAGAGCATGCAGGTATGACAAATAGACGTCATTTTAGTTTATGTGGGTTAGCTTTGACTGAAATGTTGTGACCGACAGCAAGCAGGCGAACATTTGCTGGTATCTAACCGAGCTTGACCGAAAGATTCGGTTTTATCTACACTAGGGACCCTGAGCAAGAACCTTTGATCTATAGCATCATCAGGGAGTGAATTCAGATGAAGGATGACGTTGGGATTTCAAAGGTGCTATTGTGGTGCATTGACAGGCCGGAGGTGCGAGTATTCAAACACTCGGCGGAGTACCTCAACACGGAAGGCAGGCACGTCCACAAACCCTCAACGATCGAATGGCGGACAACGGGGGAAGTCGCTCGACCGGATTGGACCAACAGGCGAGACATGGCAGGCAAAATATAATGAACGACGAAATCGGAGGCTCGAATATTCCAACACTCGGGGAAGTATCTCGACACCGCCGTGGAATACGATCAAAG
>JTDE01001004.1:57944-96805 GCA_014338405.1 Paragonimus skrjabini miyazakii | reverse complement strand
GAGCGATCGGACAAGCTAACGCTCAACTAAATCGGATCAACTGGCGAGGAATAGCAGGCAGAAAACCCCCGGGTAGAAGACGCCAATCACACCTAAACCGGGTAGAAGTGCACACGACGCGTGAACGGAAATCTGGGGGTGTTGTGGACTGGAATGCTGACTCATAAACGCGAGCGCGCGCGTAGCATGTGAACTAGCGTGTTGGACAATAAGGTTTGTGCTTTATTGGACGCCTTTTCGCTACATTATGATCTGGTTACAGCATGTTTAATTCGTCCAGATCAATTTGGGCACAGCTATTGATCGGCAAACCGAACTGAGAAGGAGGTGGCCCAACACAACTCAGTATAACCGCAGTCAGACAGAAGGACATACAGAACAGCCAGCTAATTCGGCTGTGGTTTCAACGGTGTGTTGTGCCTTTTTGCTCACCCCATTCCGCTAGCAAGCCTGTTGGTCGGTCTGTATTCCGGCGAGAACAGAAAAAAATCAAATGTTCAGGCGCGTCACACACGTCCGAACCATGATTCCCCTTCGGTTCGGACCGTGGATTTTGTTGCCGGGTCCTTACTTTTGTGATGGAATGCATACAAACCTTTCGAATAAGAAAGCGTCTTGGAAAAGACACAGAACAGAATGAATACCACAACGGTGCTTCCGTACTGAAAGTGAGTGAACTCGTGCCACTAGGCTCTTGTTTCCATTATGTCTGCCTGGCCATGTACAGCCATGGTCATAGTTGATTAAAAGCTAGCGCAGCCCAACTAACCCGGATTTGTAGCCTAAATTAGAAATCAACATATAAATCAGTTTATTGGAGAGCCACTAACCAAGCTGATGAGAAAAGTCTAAGTATGTCAGTTACGGGAATTTTGCTCAGAAGAGTTTAGGTTACGACAGGGAACCGTATAGAGCGGCTTTTTTTGAAACCAAAAAATACTAGATTATTTACATTTCGTGACACTTTTTACCCGAGTCAATGTGTATCTCTGTCTTTTCGAAGACAATTTTACACTTAACCTCTGCCCTATCCTTCATTCTGTATTACGTCCAATTACTCGTCTCCTAGTGATCACGCTGTTCTACCCAGAATGCCATCTACTCCAGTCTGATCTGGCTACCTGTTGACTTCCTACAAGTAAGTAATCCCGTTTATCCGTACAATTTAACATATCTGTAACTGTGTTCCTTGCAGCCTATTGAACATATATTTGATAACTAACACCATTTTGGTTCCTCCACCGTCTATCTTTGTATGTTTGTTAACAGAGGATCACTTGTTATGCAGTCGAACCCACCGAATCTAGTTACTGTCTACTTAAAACTACATCGCTCTGTTGTGTCTTGTCCTTTGTCTTCGAAGCGTATTGACACGAGAACAGATGATGATGTGGGTTGTATAAATCGACTTGATGTGTCTCCTGCAATGATACCATAAACCAGCCTACACACTTGTGGTCCTTCACTGGGATGAAATTACTCGTGACTTTTAACGTTCTGAAGTCTGACCTGTACAGTATATTTTAATCACCTACCACCGACAGATATGTGGTCTCAGCTGTGAAACATCTGGAATTCGACCGGATTCAAACCAACAACAAGAGAAACATATCATCATGCGGCAGGTGTTGCAGTAGTTGAAGTCGGAAGCCATCGCGGGAGCCCATGCCCTTTGCATCTGGTCTCTGTTGCTCATCCATTCTAACGTGTTATATGAAATGCACAAACCGATTACTGGTTTGAGTTATCTGGTTGGACTACTTGGACAGTGAATGTTGGAATTCAGCAACGCTGCTGTTAGATGATGAGTTTACAATCTCGGTATGTAATGTAATGTGTAATGTGGATCAGCTGCTGAAGAACTTGGCATGTAAAGATATGGCAATCCTGTCGTTGGCTCAAGTCCGGTTGAGGAAGGACCTTACATAATTGGGTGATTTTTTTTCAGATTAAACATTCTGCTTCACGGTTGATCGGTAATGCAGATGTTTAACTGTTTGTTTTACTGCTAACCAGCCGTCAGATTGATTCTGAAGACTTATTCAATATTTCAGTGTTTGATGACAGACCGCATTTCACAAATTTCTTTGAAGTCACTATTAGTGATTATGTCCGCCCAACGCCTTCTGGGCAACGACGGCTATTGATGACGTCGAATGTGCCTCAGTGAAGCTAGCATAAACACCTGACTATGATATTCCAGTCTAAACCTTTTTGATTCCAAATGTTTCTTTGTACTTCTTTTGATTTCTGAGATTGCACAAAGTGATTGCATCTTCTCACAGCTTACGCCTCCTGACTATACTGTTTTATCGTTTGACCAATTTGTTCAAATAGACATAGTATTCAGTTAACAAAAGCTTGAAAATCCACTTTGTGAACTTCTTCATTTAATGATAAAATCGATAACCGTTTATGAATGAAAAAGTAATAAACCATCATATGGCATATGCGCATAAACTAAAGAATTGTTTTGGTTGCAAGATTTTCATCCTGAACGAATTGATATCAAACAATCACCTAATTATTCCACATGACCATAAGGCATTGTGCCGATAGTGACCAGACGACAGAAGAGAGAGAAGCGATAAATCGACTAATTAGCGAAAGCTATCCTGAAATTTCCGCAAAAAGCCAACTGTAAAGAACAATTAGTCCAGGAGTATGAATGGAGTAGAGCAAAATATTGACCATTCCGTATAAAACAGGACACCGGATGCTATTCCTACGATTTTAGACGAAGTAAGAATTTCGCTTAGTTACTGAGAAGCGACAGCATCGAGTTCATTCCTCGTGTACCTAAGAGATCAGTTACCAGAACTCAAAATGCGTATTCAAAATAAATGTCTAGGCTGTTCTCAATGGACAATCGGCTTGGCAACTAAAAATTGGAAGTAATTAACTTCGAAAGCGCATTGTGAAGTCACTCAGAAATAATTGTGCGTCAGGTCGTGAACAGAGAATTCATAATTGTCAGTCACGCGTTGACAACCGGTGAAAAATCGGTTTTCATAAATCGAAATCATAGATAAACATTTGGAACTTCCCAAATAACTTTGGGTATACATGTCAGTACGTTCACGAAAGTCAAACAAGCTGTAAATGGAATCAGAAATCTCCACAATTTGGATGAATTGCAACCCGCTTTTGATTGATTCCGTAACAGAAGGGATTAATCTCATCAACCAAGGATTAATCTATAGTATACACTCGCTAATCTAAATTCTGCTAATCTTTGCAGCTATTTTTTCTAGTGATTTAAACTGTCTTGTACATATGCACACATACATACATATACATACTACTACCGTATTATACAAAATACTGATCCAGATATCACAGAACATTGGACATTCTGGTCCCACTCTTCTGTTGTTAAGACTATCGTCGGTTGTTGCTGTACATTCGGCATGTATCTGTCACAAACATCATCATCACAATCTTGTCAGGCATGTCTTTCCCCACCCACCCCTCATACAGCACTGGTTGTGTATAACGCGTAGTAAACCGTACGAACTTGAATACAGGAGACAAGTAGGTGCCATACAGGACCGGACGAACAAGTGACTTCTGAGGATACATCGAACACCACATGCGAGGGTGTGAATCTACACACACACACACACACACACACACACACACAAGCTCAACAATGTAACCGAATTTACTTGTGAATGGTAGGGGCTTTTTAACACATTGTAAGTCGAATATCATTCAGCTGTTTGCAGCTGTCACACATCCATAGACTTTCCAGTCAGACCTTTTCGGAAAGATGCACAAAATTCGAGTTTCGCTCTTGTCAGAATATATCGGTAATACATATATTTGCTACAGCCGGGATTAGAACTCTGGTCACGTTTTCCTGAAGCGACCATGTTGACCACTGTGCCATTGGCCCCATATTAGCGAAGATTGAAATATCATAGGCAAATCTACAGCCGCATTCGCTTGTGAGTAGTGCTCGGGTTGCTCGAAGAGAAGACAAAGTGACCGTCCTGTCAACTCCAATCGATGACCTCACGACTAGGACCTCTCTCCAAGCTTAAGTCACAGAATGTATTAACGTGTCGAACGATGTTTCGACCACATGGTCAACTGGAGCCAAACGAAAGAGGAGAACAGTAGTTCGGAAAGTCAGTTTCAACCGCAGGCTGGAGAAAATGCACACCAGACGCAAAATCGGTTGCACGTCCTATGAAACGCGTAAGTATAACATCCAAGTGTCTGAGCGAGGGGTTGATTGGTGAGCAACAATGACAGTGAATGGTATAAACAGCAAAGCCGGACTAAATTTGGCCACATGAATTAACAGCCTGTCGTGGTCGGATGAAACCCATGCTGGATAAGCAGCAGATTGTTGAAATATTACAGGTATAACGGAACTGAAAGAGCACATCCGAAGCCTTACGGCTGTCAGTTATTTCAAAAATCTATATGGTTCTAAAATCCTTGTATTGGATATCTTATAGCAAACTATGATTTTTGAATTAAACGCAAATAATTCCTCTTTGGACGTGCCGGGACGTGCCACCATGGAAACTCAATAGTAAATTGAACTCAAAAGTGATATCCACTTATAGCGTGTGCGATAAGCTGACTGCAGTACGTAGTAGTGACCTCAAACTTTCTCTTCAACACCGTACGTTATAACACACACATAGCTCACTCTTGCTTTGATAATCTTGTCTCAGAACATCCAAATGTATTGGTACACTCTATTTAGCCTTGACATCTGTCATACGCCAGTCGTCTTCATTGAAGCTGAGCATTGTTGAGTACAGCACGGAACGTAGCAACTGTTCACCCTTGCGTGCAGCTCCTGGCCTCATTTCGTGGAGTTGTCGATTGGAGTCAACATGGCAATTGTTGTATCCCCTTTCAAGGCGATCGAGCATTACTCTCAAACAAATGTGACCGAGCCGTTGTACATGATAATTTAGTCGCGCCTAATATGCTCAACATGTTTGCATCGTGATAACATAGACGCTGTCTAAAAAGGATCTCTGGCTAGACTAAACACTTGATGAACTCCTACAAGAGATCAACTCGAGTCCAGCGCTTCTTTTCGAAAGGGGCTGACTGAAAAATCTATAGAAAGTTGGGAACTGTGATCGATTTTGAGTGAGATCCGGTTCAGATTGATTAGAAACTCCCTATTAATCTCAGTGACAGATGAATTTGTTATATGTTAGGACAACGTAAGTAGTGTGTTCAACTAACTCGCAAATAACTTAGTGTCTACAAATATATTTGTGACCGTTGAAAACAAACTTGATTTCGTCTCCAACAAACAAGTGAAAACTTATTGTAAACAAAATTGCCAGTTTTGTTTATTTGGAACAGAAAGTTACACAAACTTCTTTTAGCAAACACGCGAGAGTCGACAACAAAAATTAATGAGAAAAATGCGAAAATTTCAATGATTTTGACCGTCAAAAGTGGAGGCATTGTTTGGTTGTTAACAGAAAATGATGGAAGGGTTCCTTCAATTAGACTAGCAGATACAATCAAAAAGCAGAGTAATTGAATAAAATAAATTCTGGAGAATATGGTAAAATGTTGACCAAGAATATTAAAAAAAACTCTTGCAAACTTACTGTCCATGATAGAAGAACAGAAATAAGGCAGTGAGAACAATGTTTCCCTTCATTAAAACGTCATGAGATAACAGAAAATATCAAATTTTGAATTGAATTTCATTCAAACTGGCTTTGATTGCCACATCGTCTTTGTCGCTAACCAATGTTCAAACCTGCAAGGGACTCCTCACTTGGATAATTCTAGAACAAATCCTGTTTTATAGATGAGTTGTAGAGATGGGCTTAAACGGCGTTTTGTGGAGCCAATCCATCATGTAATTTTTTATATGAACAGGTCATCTAGAACACATCTTTGGTGTTATTTTGTGGCATTATCGTTCTTCACGCACATATCAGAAGTCTGTTCAGCTGATTCTCTATATATTGCAAGCAAACTCCAATCACACGGTCAACAAATCCACTAACCTCCTATACGGATTCTGCATTTACCAAAGACAGCGATACAGGCTGATAAAGCTGCAAACAAACGGCGATCATTCGTCTTAGCGGAATGTCACTTAGAGCAGATTTTTCACGATTAGCAGACAATGGGGTATTGACCATGTACGCAATACTGTGGAAGAAGTAACTGTCATACAAACCCAGCAACAAGTTTCAAACTCTACTGGCTTCAATGGTCAGTTTGATACACACGCATACACAAGAACATGGACACACAATGATTTTCTTTTGCACAACTAACATTTAAGAATGATGTTTCATATAAATGTAGTTGTTACGTGCGCACAAAACAGTGTTACCGCAAACTCCAAACTTAATGCGATGCATCATCGAATCAACTTTCCGATGAGATGTTTGTCGTAAATCAGTTGGCACGTTTTTTTAGTTATTGATTGGTTTCAAGTGTGTACGAAGTTATTCCAATCTTTCAGCCGGTTATTTGTTTCAGATTTTTGAGATCATCTGTCCTTTGTGAGTTTTTCAGAAGAATCCGTTTATCAGGCAATCTTGGTGACTATCGGCAGTAGCGGAGAATTGTCATATGTTTCGTTTCATTCATAACTAGACTGTTAATACGACAGAAACGGCTAACTCAGTTGCGATCAAAAATGGCAAGTTATTTTTTAGCTGTAATACCAAATAACATGTTAGAACCATCACATAAAATCCTTGGTTTATCGTCGTGAGCAAGCCAACTCCGTTTCCAAGATTAAGCAGTATTGCTGCCAAGTCGAACCGCTCCAAGCTTCCACACTCTAGACGGATTAATAAAATACACAAAGCTACTTGATAGACAATTTTTGCGTGGGCAGTTCAGGCTGAATCTATATCCGACTAAGGAATATTGCCTAAGGCCTATTCACCGGTGCTTATGTTTCTTTATCCAGGTCAAACCGAAATACGACCGCCTCAACGTGCTCTTTAACTATATAGATTAACACACGTTAGTTCGTAGAGAATATCAGAAGCTTCCGTTTAAAATCACAACACTCGCAATTACTGACGCGGTTGTGATGTAAACTAAAGATTTCACGGTTGGAAAATATCAGCAATCAAACTTCCACTACAATCCTTGACATCCCCATCATCATAATCAATATCGCTGTCATAATCCCTCTTGTTATCAGCATCATCCTAACATTGGTGGTTCAGTCGAATCCTTATTTCTGGAGCTTCTAAGTCACAATAGCATGGCAAAGTTGTTCGTTCTGACAAAATAATGTTGGATTTCCCATGATGAAAATACATTCTTTTAACACCTTTATCAATTAACGTCTTTGTCCTGCAAAGACTGAACTGTTTGTTGAAAGTAGTAATGTAGTGTGGAGGAGCGATCGCACTATACTACTCACACCACTGCTATCCAGTAGTGGGGCAGAGCATGGATTGTGACGTTGAAGTGGCCGCAAGAAAAATACCAGAAACATCGGATTGCCAAGAAATGGTTCTCGGTACATGCAGGAACTGAGTATTGGCGTCTGTGGAAATCAGTACCGTACACTGCTGAGTGTATTTGTTTATTGTCATTTTGAAACGTTTAACCCATGTGTTTCTTTCCTGAGTAAACAACTCTTGCACTATCAGTGTTATTGGCTCACAACAGTACCTTACCACTTTAATAGTTAAGCCTATCAAATGCTGAGATTTTGAAATAGCTGTCTGGTAGAATATGTAGACAGTACGTTAATTATGTCCCGCCAGGTGTACAACAGTAAGTGAAAACCGTGAGTACATGAGTTAGGTGAAGTAAACAATGGACTGTTTCCTTCTTTGTGAGGCCAGGGTTGAATATCGCAGTGAATAGCACCGTAGATGAAACCGGTCTTGAAGTACAGATATATAGGAAGATAGCCGATGGCCAGCAAGTCACTTTTTGTTACGATGGTGGCTTTATCGATAGGATGTGATTTCACTACCAAACCTTAGAATTTCATTGCCGTTTTTTGAAAACAAACGACTGATCCTTATGTTTTGCATTCGTGAAGCGATCAATTTTGTCAACGGGATTGATTTGTGATTATACCTTCTGATGACACTTATGCCAAGCCCATCTAGGTTTCATAGTATAGAACTCAAACATTTATACTCATATATATCGGGGCGAATGGGTGTTTAGGAAGTTATATAACTGATCTGTTTTCGATCACTGGTCATATTCGATGTGATTGTTCACCATCATTTTTTCATACAGGAACATCCTGAACAGTGAACTAACAATATCATCAGAAGTAACTATTCCTGTAGTGTGGATCTTTTTGGCAGATGATAGACTTCGTGATTTTGGTTGTACTGGTGTCGTCACTGAAATTAGAGATGAATTATAGAAGATTGAAAATGCCTCACACATTGGTGATAACACTGACAGTAAGGAATGTGGTTGCCCCGGAAAAGAACATGTCAGCACCCGCTGTTGATTATCACATAAGCTACTTGGGAATGCGACAGCTGCGATCGCGGGTGATGTTCAATTTGAAATTAACCAAACTCCCGACTACTCATCAGTAATAATAATAATAATAATAACAATAATAAAAGCGCTGAGGTTTTGTAACGAACCAAACATTAACGGCAAGAAATCTGTTGAATACGATGGATGAAATTTTCAAGCGTTTCCAACTTAATAAGATTAGAGGCAGCAAGGAATAGGTAATAGTGTTTGATGACGTCGCAAGCTAAGTAACTCTATGACAGGATGAGTAATTGGCTGACCACAGAGAAAACGGGCCGTGGTGTCTGTTGTATACGCGCCAAGGCCGCCTGTGTGTCCCACGTTCGTATTATGACTCAAGCTGCGTTCCGATTGGTCGTGCCTTCAATGACCAACGGGTCATTCGTCCGCGCATTTAAGAGCGACGGTACCGCTTGTAAATGTCAGAGAATGATATGTACTTCTACGGAGTCGCCAGTTCTCTCTGCCGCTATTATTGCCTGCTTAGGCTGATGCTGATTGTACCCGAATGGGAACACATCAGTGTCTAAGAACACAGCGAGAAAAAATGCCTATTCAACAGGCGTAAATTATTCTTCAGATAGGACACTTGTAAATCCGAGAAGATTGGAAGTAATCATGAAAATAAGCTGATAAAACGGACTATAAATAATGACAAAAATGTAACATGTATCACACAGCGAACGAGACAATCCGTTTGTGGTTTCCGTGCAAGCAAACAAGGTATAATAAAAGCGACAACTAGGCTTTTGGAAGACATGCATGAAGTGTCAGACAAGTCGGTATTTTGTCAAACAACACCGAGCCTCCATAGTTAACAGGGTCGTTAACGAATGCGATGGGCAACAGATAGTCATTCCAATTCTTGACAGTGCAAATCCAACAATGTGTTTTTATAGAAGTGGTGATTATTAATTACAGATGCAGATTTTTTGTCGAGGCATGAGCGTCAGTCAGCAATGCTCCTTCGATATAAGTTACAGTTTGCCATCAATTCATCGGCACTAAGCTAACAATGGAAATGGAAATTATTTGAATGGTGTAGGACAAGCCCAACTGGCAGAAAGGGAATACGTTTGTTGAACGATAATTCAATGTCTATTTTAGGGGTTGATAACTTTTGAAACATGGTTTGTTGCCTTAATCATAGTGAGTTACTTCATGGACCCTACAAATGTATTATTTTCGAACAGTAGGCTACGATTTCTGACCCGGTAATGAGTTGGGCGCACGAAACTATCAGCTTGTCTATAGTCTTAGCCTATGTGTTATTTGCATTACTAGTCCTATGGATTTCAAAGGCTAAGCAACAGAAGTACAGGCAGTGAGGTCTGTTGGTTTCTAGAATTTAGGACTGTCGCTCCTATGGTCGAGCAGTCACTGTTGAAAATGTTCGGCTATACCGCGTATACAATGATTCTATACTGTGGGTTATTACATTGAGACATGAACTGTAGAAGCTGTCAATAGTGAACGCTGTTGTGCCTGAGTTGAACTAAGTCTTGCGATTCGTCAGGTGAAATTATTGTAAGCGTGTAGCCATTAGAAGCAGAACAATAACCAGAGCACCTGAGGACCTTTGATACTCCGGTTAGTCTTTTCCTTTAGGCACGCATACCACTTGGATTTCAGCACTTATTTAAAAACTCTCAAAAGTCGATTTATCTGTCAGTTTAACAACCCGGAACCCGATGTTGACTGGATGAAACAAAACAGTGATCATACAGTGACTGAGTGTTGGGGCATGAGACTTGTTTTTGTCCACTCAAACAGACCAATTGGTTTCGAGTTTAAAGATCCACAAATGCTGCGGTCGGAAACACCTGTGCGGTGAATTTACAACATTTGAGACAATATTGTTCCCGAATGAATTTCAAGAACGCGACAGCCATTACGTAAGATGATTGGTTGAGCACCATATCGTTTGTTACTTTCAATTGCAGTGTAAAAACAGCTACATTGATATCGTCACGAATGTGGCGACAAAGCAATGATGTGTGATAAGCCATGCATCTTACTATCTCGTTGCCATGCCCAGTCAAACTCCAGGGCCAGTCCGTGGCGGTGGCCGCTGTGACGGGCGGATTATACGCTTATCGTTGTTAAACAGAGCGGCATCAACACCTAGGGTGAAAAGTTATGCACTCCTAACCCTGGCCTCAGGCAACAGTTCAGGTGGTTTTTCATCCTGGACGCCGTTAAAACGCCCATCATCGGGGCGGGTTTCACGGTTCAAGTTTGACTCTTGGTTGATGTTAAAAAGTGCAGACGAGTTGATAGTGTTAATTCCCTTCCCGTCCATGGAATCTACGTTAAAGCCAACTTGTCCGACGCACGCCTTAATATTTTGGGTACTTCCAATACATTTCATTTACTTTTAATAGAGTCACCTCAACTCATGCAACAGCCGAGTTTTTCTAGGCTAGTGTTGCACACTGCGCAGCATCACACTGCCATAAAAAGATCACTGGTGCACGCGCGACCACACCGGCTTGATATCAGGAAACTCCAGATTGCGCGTGCTGAATCTGATAACATGCTTCAGCTAGACATCATCCGACCCTCAAGTAGCAGTTGATCATCTTTGTTACACATGTTGCCCAAAAAGTATCCCGGTGACTGGAGTACATGTAATAGTTACCGCGCTTTGAATAACCCAACGCTTCCGAAACGATTTTGCTTCAGGACTGTCCAGTAAGAAAGTGATGTTTAAATTGGATCTAACAAACAGTTGGTCCCAGTGACCACCAGAGAAGTGGAAGACAGTTGTTTTGACCTAATTGGGTCTCATTAGCACTACACACGCCAGAGAATCAAACCAACGACCCGTAAATAAGTAGCAGATTGTATTCCAAGCGAAAGGAAGCACAACGGCTAAGGAAACCAAATTCAACCTTGTCCGGATGTACCGTCACATTTCAGCGGTATCGGAAGATATTCCTGAAACAACGAAAATTACGACATTCAAGCTGTAATAATTTCCCTGTATGTCATTCAGGCTATGTAAAGCGGCAAAGACGTTACAGCGTTTCATTGACGAAGCTTTACATGGATTGGTTTTTGCGTATGCTTATTTGAATGATGTTTCGCTTGCCTGTGAATCAATGGCAATGTATCGAGTACATGTTCGTGAAGTTTTGGAACGATTGCCAAACTACGATGTTAGTATAAATGTATCTAAATACGTCAGTGACGTATCAATGCTGGATTTTTTTGGACACTGTATCAGTCCCTCAGGTGTATCACCAGTACCTGAGAAAATCAACGCCATTACATCCATTTACGTTGCCGTGCACAATGAAGTACTTTCGTCGCTTGCTCGAAATGGTTAATTTTTATCTCCGCCTTACCGAATGTTCCTTCTATTCTTATTCCTTGTTTTCACCTTATATCTACATCAATATCCATTATACTTATTTTTGGTCACATGACCGTGTGATGATTGGTCATTAGAAAGGTTTACCAGTAGGCTGTCACACACCGAAATATTTGTACATCATTTCCCCTGTGATTGGAAACAGCAAACGGATTGGTGTCTAAGCATCCAACTTACATGATGACTGTTGTGTCCTTCAAATTTGTATGCCAAATATACTAACTCATCACCTTTCTTTTATATGTTGCTTCTTATATGACATTATACTGTCCTACGCTACATAGTGAGTACATCAACGTGTAATCAAATATATGAAAGAATCCAGAAGGTTGACAAGTTTTTCAACCGACACGTAGATAGACAAGAGCGGAGCAACAGGTTCACAACAAAATGACCTTAAGATAAGCCAGTGAATAACCATTTCATTTGATTTTTCATACTACATGTTGTATCCTTATCTCTATTGTCCATAAGGAAGCTTCCCATAACTGTAAACTCATTCCTGAAACGATGTAATGTAATTGTGTGTAACATGTTTTCCTTTTCTGAAAATGTGAACATCTTTGTGTTCAGTCGGGTTGAGAAAGTCTGAGACTGGGAAATCGGAAAACTGGGGAAAGCTGTAAAACAGTTTTCGCTGTTATTTTCAAAGTTGGGCTGCTCAACGTAAATTTTAACCAAACTAACCATGTTCGAGAATTCCTTGTTAGACACACAGTATCTTAGAAAATATAGTGCCAGTTATTGAACTAACGACTGCTAATTAAAATCATGCTTATCGCCGACAACTCGATTGTGGTATGAGGAAGCGTACCGTAACAGACATAATTCATGTGCACATGTGGGAACGTTGGTGATGTAAGCTATAAGGAAATACGTATAACCTCCATGTGTTAGAAGATATAGCTTTCATTATATGGGATGACCCGTTATCACTCCCCCGATGATTCACTGGCAGTTTAAAATGAACAGACGTTCTGTAGTACATCTCCAGAGTGGTTTAAGGTGGGTGGGTCGCGAAAACACAGTATGACAGACAGCGGAAAAAGAGAATCTGCAATGATGTCTGACCGCTGTGAGAAAGTTAATTTTAACGAGTTTGCTAACAGAGATGGATCAAAAAATCTCAGGTGACCACGGAAGTCGGAGTTCATTGGGACGATGAAGATGGAAGATGTGACCCAAGCAGGGTGCGTATTCTCATTTTGATCAGAAAAACCGCACTCCATTGAGGTAAATTGGGCAGTTGCTAATCCGACTGGCGTAAAACATCTGTCAGGATAAACACTTTTATACTGTTCAAACCCCAGTCTGATGATTCAGGTTTCCGTACTCTACTTCATTTCGCTAGCTCAACCCTCTTAGTTAGGACCACTCTGGAGATACACTCAAGAAGCCTGCTGAGTTATCCTGAACTGACAAGGAATCATGAGGAAGTTATATCTGGGCAAGCAAGGGTGATGGGAGAACATTTTAGAGTAGACAGAGTAGCACTTTTCACATTATTTAAATATTCCCGACAATGAGAATGAAGATATATGAAGGAACATATGTTTTCGATAATCTTCAGACCGTGGCAGTTACATGGAGAGATGATACAATTAGATCAGGATGTTTATGGAGCTTATTATAGAGTTCCATCATACCCCGTTTTCACGGACTACCGGAAGTCCATGAACCTGATGTACAAGTCCGCACGTTACTTGATATGATGAATTCGCTTTAACATCCAACGGTGAAATGGCTGCTGAAACTGACTGAATCCCTTTTGAGAAGCGATTCTCTCGTTGAATCTATGTGGCACGTTTGAATTCGTCAAGTGTAAACAACGGATTAATGTAAATTCACTTAATTCGTTTTCATTGAACGTAGTGTCGTTATACACCAGTATACGGGTGATAGAAACAGTCAGTTTTATCTGTGATTACTTGACTGAGAGCAGACTAGATATTGGGACATTGGCACTGAGGTTGAAAGAGCTTCTGCTCCAATGCACTCTTTATGTACAACCGTTATTCAGCTGCCTGTGCTGTTTCCACAGACAGATAGCGTGGCAATGGATTCCCCATTCAGAAATCTCCCAATCACCATAGTTACCGGAAAGCTTGAACACATCATGCTTCAGTTAACCAACAGCTACTTTGGTCTATGCGTGGTATGCGAAGCATTCAATAGCGCCCACCACTTTAATGAGTTCACGTTCCAGAAAGAGGCTGGAAGCCAAATAAACTCGCCAGACGTACACTAATACCTACGAATACACGACACAATTCGGTGAAGTATTCACCAAAGAACGCTGCAGCACACAAACTTCCCCAGTTTTTGTCTTCAGAACAAAAGAGAAATCTAGTGCGTTGCATGAGTGAAGGAGTATAAAGAATTTGTTCGACGGATACGCCAGATTGTGAACTTGAATTCATGGAGTACGTACTCCGTGATAACGGCCAACAGGAAAGGAATGGTACAAGAGACATGATCAGATCGGCGCCTAAACTCGAAATGCAGGGGGTAAGAAAGAAGGGCATGTTTATTCGCATGCCGTTCAAAGGTGACAATACCACAGAATGGCTGTAAAATAGACTCAACCAGGCAATCGGTAGAAACTATGCTACACTTGAATTTCGTATCCAATTCAACACATTCCCAGTTCGCGCATTTTATGACAAAGACAGACTGACAGTTCAAACCTCATCTATTTGAATGTACTATTTCACTTGTTCCTATGAAGCAGATTATATTGGTCGAACTGGAAGACAGCCTTCAAAACAAATCCCGGAACTCCACCCATGATGGTTGGGTTAAGGCAAAACACACTCGGTCAACAGGATTATACTCGCCCAGCTGGTTGAAAGTGAGTATCTGGTGGATACTGGCAAAGCCTTCCAAGCTGTCTATTGCAGGTCAGGTACCTCATCAATGGTGGCCCACATGAGAACATTGCGTGCCGCTAAGGCCATTGGAATCAGACTGTTTGACCCGAAGTTTTGTCTTCAATACCGGTTTCCTCAGGTGCTGCGTTTACCTTGGTCTCAATTCACCGGATCGATTGTCAACACACGCGATGAAATCATATGACAAGCGTGGCGTAATAGACCAAAACACCATCACCAGTTGACTGACCAGTGAACTAGTTCTTCTGTAATAGGTTCAATCGGTATTACTAACCAGTTCTCTCGCCTTATGTAAATGCACCAGCCCGAAGATGAATTATCGTAAACATACGTTCGAATATATGTTTTCCACTCAAGTTGCGCCTTTGTTTCCTTGAATCACCAAGTGGTTTCCCGGTACTGCATTTCGGTTACTAGTGTTGTGAGCCAAGAACGCGGATTGCACAAGGGTTATTTGTCCAAGGAAGCAACACATAGGTTGCTCGCTTAAACAGGACTACAAACAAAAACACATTTGCGTAAGGTACTGGGCCCAGACCGTCTCCGTTGTCACAGATTCTGAATTTTCAGTTGCTTTACGTAGCAAGGACCATTTTGAGCGGTGATGCACTCCGATGTTTCTTTTGCATTTTTCCTGCGGCTTGTTCGATGTCAAAATGTATGCTCTGGTCCTACTGCTGAACGGCAGTGATGTGAGTATTATATTACGATCGATCATCATCACTACACTCCTCCCCCCGCAAAGATTGTTCCATCTGCAACAAAAGCCTTTCAGGTTTTCTCCATTTTCTCGACGATCTGCGTACTGACTTCGTGGACTTCGACGCTCCTGGTGTGCATACTCTTCTGATCGGAGTGTCATACCATTTACAAAGCTGGTTTCCGTGTACTCGATGTTGATTCTTCTCATTCTTAATCAGATACACTGGACCACGGCGGCCCATTACTACATACGGTCCCCTCCAATTTGCCAGGAACTTCCTAGATCCTGGTCCTGTTGCACCCGGACTCCGCCGGTCTCTGCATCTAAACTTCGAACCAATTTCAAACACAACACTTCGACCCGACAACCTTGCGGTTGACTGCTCCTTGGAAACTTCTTGTACGTTCGCCAAGTTTTATTTGGCCACTCTCCGAGCTTCTGCTAATTCACGCATGCTCATCAGTCGGTCTCCCCATACATCAATTCCCCGATCGACTGGCAGGCGTGGCACGCGCCCGTACATTAGCTCGAACGGCGACTTCGTTGTTTTTTGCTGTGAGCAGTGGTGGGCCAACAAAATGAAGAGCAATACCTCTTCCCAACTTCCTCCTTTCGCCATCAACCACTCCTTGATTGTGCGATTGTTGCTTTCCGTCAATCCATTTAATTGAGGATGGTATGGCGTCTTGCAAATTTTATTGAATCCCAAGCGTCCCAATCAGTTCCGAAATTCTTCACTTTCGAAGGAAGGACCTTGATCAGTCGATATACTTCGCATTAGTCTATGGTCTGCCACGATGTGTTCCAGTCCTTGCGCAGTGATCGGGTATTGTTATAATCCAACCAGCCGTGCGGAATCAGAACATGAGACTCGAGAGCGTACACTGGAATTCTGTCACTCAGTGGGTGACCAAAACTAATGTGACAAGTTGCCCACAGATTCCAAATTTTCAGTTGCTTTACGTAGTAAGGACCATTTTGTGCGATGCTGCACTTCGATGTTTCTTCCTGTATTTTTCCTGCGGCTAATTCTATATCGAATTATATGCTCTGGCCCCACTACTGAATAGCAGTCGTGTGAGTATGATATTACGATCGCTCATCCTCACTATACTAGTACATTTATTTTAAACGAAAACCTTTTTCTATTTGCCAGGTTGGGACTCTGGTGAGCAGTAAAGCATTCTGACTTACTAAGTAAATTAAACATCGTCCACAACTGATCGCAGATGTTACAGTCCCGTAGACTTTCCGGTCGACTCCTGTCGAAAAAAAGCACTAGTCTTGAGTTTCGCCCCTGTTAAAGCTCGTCAATAGTGCATATTTTTGTCATAGCCGGGACTAGAACTCCGACCACACCTTCATATGTCAATTGTGTTGATCACTAAGCCACTGACTTCATATTAAACATGACTGTATAATCGTATGTAAATGCCGATCAACATTTGCTTATCAGTAGTTCAGCGTAACAGGCTATACAATTTGTTAGCGTGGTTCGGTATATACTAGCTCTAACTGAGTTGGAAATCCTTTTGTGGTTTTTTATACCTTAACAGAACATCATGCCAATGTTAATAGGGCGGAAGTTTGTTAACGATCTAGCGTTGAAAGTTGCTAGCGTTCAGCGTACCGAGGCACTTAGCTCGATCTATTGGCATTTTCTTCGGACGAAGTCGGAAGGTACAAGGATAGGCTAGAGTCTGCAGCTTCCACGTGACACACCATGTTTGTCGAAGGTCTATCTCCGGACCAATATCGAGGTGTTTTTTGTTTGTTTGCGAATTTGATAGCAATGGTAAACCGACTGACCCTACTATAATGAAGTTACCCAAGTGAAACCTATTACGTAATCTTATTTCCTGTGATATATTGTGAGAATGTCAAAGGGAATGACCTTCATAACCGATCTGGAGATGCAGTACTTCAAATCACACAGAAGGCCAATGTGTATCGTACGGACTGGACACAGTAAAGGTTATGTGTTCCTCTACATTTGCACCACAGAAACGGAAACGAGAAAGCAGTCTGACGATTACCAGAGATATGGTTACCCTGGATGTTCATCGGCTGTCAATTCTTCAACTGATTCGTGTTTTAAAGACAATAGTAACAAGACAGTTTCATGCTAGAAGAGAACAATGCGAACGTGTTGCTTAGTGCTGAAACCGAACTCAGTTGATCTGATGCCAACAGACTTTCCTCGCAAATACCTCATCAATGTTTTACGATACACGGGATGGCCCAAGCGAAAGGGATAAGCTAAAACCGATAAATTTTTAAATTTTGTAAAGCTCTCATATCCCCAGTTGAATAGAAAACTATTTCCCAGTCCCGAACTTTATAGATGACCGTCTTGGGCAATCTGTTGCTGTGATGGAAGCTATCGTATACAACAAAAGTACTACTATGTTGGCTCATTATTGACGTAAGGTTAACTGTTCACTTGCGACGCCTGAAGCAAAATGACAAACTCTTATGCAAATTATAAAAATTATGAGCACACAAAATCATCATTGTGTTACAAAAAGGTATATAATCACCGATCTTTTTATGGCATAATATTGATAAATTGTGAAAGAAGATTCAACCTTAAAACTCAAACCTACTACATTTGGACTCATATTCGACACCTTTTCCAACAGTAAAACCCACGTATTTGAAACATTTGTTAGCATTGTAAAGATGTAGATTTGTTTATAATTTATGAATTAACAATGTTCTAGATGATAACCCCTCAGATCTTGTAGTAAGTGTTCATTTAAACAACGGTTTTTGTGTGCAACTCAACTTACATAATTCAAATGCGTTAAGAACTCACTTTGAATGATTGACTCATCAGCAAATAGATGATCGGATTAACAAAACTGTTAGACATAGCGATCCAATGGCAAACTGCGTAGATAATTCGGAAATCGTTCACTTTCAAGTGATCGCCCAAATTTGTGAAATCCAGAAGTAGAAAGAAGACGTGAGATGGCAGCCAGCAAATTCCGAACATTAGCACAATAAAGGCAAGCATTTTTATAATCTGTTAGAGTGAATTAATGAAAGGGAGGAAAAACAATAATCACCAATTACTACCACACGAGTTGAGCAAATTACATGACCAATAAGTAGTTAATATTCATTTCGTTATGTTTCATTGAAATAATATTAGTATGGTAAGCGTGACATCGGCAAATGAAACTGTATAAAATGTGATTTCATTGATCAAAATGAATCATTTCAACGGTGAAAATTAAAAACACTATCGTAAATAGTTTGAACAAGGCAAAATAAGTGGAGAATTTACGAGGACTTTCAAGCTTATCCTATTTTTAGTATTATGGATGAAACCCGAATTGTTTTTTTCGAAGCCGAGTTTTCAACGGTTATTTTTTTACAGTAAAAAAGCGTTTTACTCACTGCAGTTGGAGAAGAGCAAAAATGTCAGACACTCTACCGACAAAACTAACATCCGGTCTAAAAGAAGGTTGTCCAACGGTGATTTTTGTGCATAAATTTCGCTGTGGTTTAACTGAGTGCGTGTATATCTGACAGCTGAGGAAAACAATCACCTAGTCGAGCGACTGTGTTCCATTAGTTATCTAAATGTAAAACTGCGGGATTCGACCCCACGGATACCAATCACGCAAGGCGTCACAAGACACCCATTTAGAATGAAACTCAATAATGAAAACCCGGGACTACGGCTGGACTCGAGTCGGCAACAGAAACACGATGTCTCAACGCAGCAAGCGCTTTACCAGCTGGGCTACGAAGCTACACCGGGAGCTCGGAAATTTAACATTTGGATTTAGTTACCCACCCGTACCACTGTCTCACGTGGAATCCACCAAATGATCCAGGGGATAGAGTGCCCAGGCAGGATTTCTGGAACAGTTCACGCTGAAATCCACCAACGCCATTGTTGAGGATAGAAATTGTATTAATGATCAGTAGCTCTGCTAGTAGAGCGCTTGCCGCGTTGAGGGATAGTGTTTCTGTCGCTGGTACGAATCCAGTCGAAGTCTAGATTTTTCGCTGTTGGATCTTTTCTAACTTATCGATCAGTAATTGATCAGCAATTCAATTTCAATGCTCATCGGTGACGTTGGTGGATTCCAGCGTGAACTGATCGAGAAATCCTGCTTGGGCAGTCAATCGCCTGGATAATTTACTGGATTCCATATGACACAGTTGGTTGGGTGGGTAACTAAATCCAAATGTGAAATTTCTAAGCTTCCGGCGCGGTTTCGTAGATCAGCTGGTGGAGCGCTTGCCGCGTCTGGGCATGTTGTTTCTGTCACTGGTTCGAATCCAGCCGAAGCCCTGACTTTTCACAATTGGGTCTCATCTAAAATCATTAATCTGCCAAACTACTTATTAGTAATACAGCCATTTAAGTTAAAAGCGTGGCGGCCTTTAACTCATGAACAGCGGATGAAAGCAAATCACCTCCCGTTTCCAGAACCTGACTAGGGTAGTTGCCACTACGGCAAAAATTGGCGCACAGACACGTTGATCTCAACAATGTGAGGTCCGTTTAGCCATGCGTTACTTGTTTAAATGCAAATAATGTCGTCAAATTGGTTTCCCCTCAATTTTCCCTAGAATATGGCACCTGGCAAGTTCCCCCGACTGTTCACTGGCGATACGTCTTAGGTGCATGTATAATACCTTGTACTCAAGCTTTGCAAGTCGGAATGGCCAAAAGTTGGAGTGGTTTCTCTGTCGAACCTCGCGCCTTAAAAATTGGCCGTATTTTTTGCTTTGTGGAGAAGAAATTTCAATGTTGAGGCCGTAAAAAAACCAGACTGTTACTTTTGTTTGATATGCTGAAATCTGCTGGCTGAAAATGTTTGGTGTTGTTTAGGGGTCATTCAGTATGGGATGGAATTCTACACTCCCCGGGTTAAGACAGCGCGATGGAGTTCTTAACCTATTCAGAAATCACTGCCTTCGAACACGTATCTCATAGGCCGAACCCCTGGTGATTCTTAGATCCATCTAAAAATCGTGGAGTACCTGCAAACAGTTGATCCCAGTGAACATCAGCGAAATGGTGAGTAACTGTTTCGATCCAATTGGGTCTCATTAACATCACTCACGCCGGAGAATGGAACCGACGATCCATCCACTAGAATCACGGGGACCCAGGCAACGAGGTTGCTGGCATTGTGGTTAACACGCTAGTCTCACAAACATGAGAGTCAGAGTGCTAACTCCGATCCGGACAAGGATTTGCACTACTGATGAGCTCTAATGAGAGCAAAACTCGAGTCTAGTGCTTCCTTTCGTAGTGGGATAACCGAAAGACTTATCTGAATGCGAAGGCTGCGATCAAATGTGTGTGGTGTTCAATGTTGAAATAATCTAAATCCCCGAATATTCACTACTAGTTCCCAGTTAGGTTGAAGTTACTCTTTTCATTGAATCGGCTAAGCATGGTAGTTTAATTTATCAGGTTGTGTAATCGGTCACCAAAACACTCAACACTTGACGAGTTTATCTGAAGCAGCTGGGGCATGACACCACGGAAGTTAGTTTATACTTCCTTGTCTGTGATAGTGGGTCACCGGATTTCAATAAGCATTTCAAAATCAATAATTCGTTTATCGAAATCTACACAAGTGTGCATAATCAACGAGTATAATCTTTTGTTGACTGTTAACAGAATCAGTTGACGACTATGTGTTAAGCCATTTTATCTCTGGTGGACCTGTGGTAACCACAACTGTACGTATCCGTGAGACTTTCTGATGTGTATTCAGCGTGTCAACATGATTCACTGGTTTATTGTTCAGTGGTAGTTGGACCACGCTACTCACTACATGGCTTTGAGATGACGGATATACTTTTTGTATCTGATAGACCTTTAAATGAGTATCTCATGAGTGCTATGATGAACATTCTCAGTGAACGCCAAGTCAATTATTTGACTAAGTTCATACTATTCTAGTTCAAGTAAATTTAACACAATAATCATAATCGCCAACAAATTCACCAAACTAGTAAAATCTCAAAAAAATGTTCAAATTTGAAATGACAAGAAAATACAAGAAAGTTACTATGATGGTACCATCACCTGTTCACTTAGGTGAGTTATTTATTGAAAGTATAACAGATGCGTTTGCTAAAAGTTGATCAATATCTAGGTTCTCAAAAAATTTTTTAAAAAAAACGAAAAACATTTGTTCCCATTAATTGCTTCATCTCCTATCAAAAGCGCTTATTGTGATTTGAAAATATTTGATTTCACACAAACCGGTATCTGTTTATCGTTGATATGTATATGTCGGATTGTAACGTAGTTTTCGATAAGAATGTGCCACAGTTGGATGACATGAGATTGGTTTGTAAACAAAAGCAAATCACCGTCATTCAGTTAATTCACTCACATAAATCCAACTTCCCGAAAATTGAACATTAAATCAAAAATGCATCCAATATTTGTTTGAGCCCGATGGCTGTCCTAACCTCATCATGTTTACGTAAATGTGAGTTTCCCAATCAAATATATATATATATATATATATGTTTCGGAAGAATAACTAGGAGGTATGATGGATTACACCTCAACCGTCAGCAATGAACCAATCATACATAATGTATCACTAATAGATAATGTATCAGACTCGATAAACTAGATGAAATCATGCCTGGCAAACGCATTATCATTTTCGTAAATCAGCTGCTAAACTTTGTGTATATAGTTGTTGTGATGTACTGAAAGTGTACTTTATGAGTGCAATTTGCCAATAAACAACTTCTTTCTTTTGTGAACTTGGTAATAGCACTGGCTAGAATATAAACTGAGCTGAAAGAACCAACATTTATGTTTTGCGATGAAGACTATACAGACGCACAAACCTTGACAATCTAAACCCTTGTTCCATTTGTAAACTCCTCCATAAAAGCTTTCAGCTAGTAAGGTTGGGCATTGTTCGTCTAAGCACAACCGACCGTAACTTTCATAGTGTGGTGTCATTTTCGACCGACCAAATTCAACAAGGAGTATAATACATAAACTTCACCCCAGGCAGACTGCAGATATAATGCATATGTGAACGGCATTGTGCTTCTAATAAACATTAAACAAAATGAGCCAAGTTCGTTGATGTGACCGATTTAAGGTTTAAAGGATCAATCATTCACGATCAGTGTTTTTGAACACACAGACTTGATGGACAGCGTCACAAAGCAACTGATTCAGCATTACTCTGAAATCATCCGAGTTTATCAGTATCGCAAACGGTCACAAACGTACATAAGTCTCAAATGGATTGTTACTACTAACTTAATTACAGAATTGGGAAGAGAACCATTTACGAAAAATCTAGACTTCGGCTGGATTCGAACCAGTGACAGAAACAACATGCCCAGACGCGGAAAGCGCTCCACCAGCTGAGCTACGAAACCACACCGGAAGCTTAGAAATTTCACATTTGGATTTAGTTACCCACCCAACCAACTGTGTCATATGGAATCCAGTAAATTATCCAGGCGATTGACTGCCCAAGCAGGATTTCTCGATCAGTTCACGCTGGAATCCACCAACGTCACCGATGAGCATTGAAATTGAATTACTGATCAGTAGTTTGGCAGAATCGATAAGTTATAAGAGATCCAACAGCGAAAAATCTAGGCTTTGGCTGGATTCGTACTAGCAAACGCAGCAAATACCCTACCAGCTGAACAACGAAGTCACACCGGGAGCTCAGAAATATAACAAACTATTGATCACTAATTTAATTCCAGTGAACATGCTCGTATCCTAAGTGCGGTTGTGATTAGCATCAAATGCAAGATGTTCGACCGTCTATTTTGACCGAGTAGAACTTACTTAAACTTTTTCAAGAGTTATTTTTGGCAGAATTCGTGTGTCATTGTGCAGTATAAAAGGGCTACCTGTTATTTTAATCCTGCCTACATATATCCTTGCAGAACGGAATAAATTTAGTCTTTCTGTTTATGTTGTTAAACATGACCACGAACTGCCACACGGTGTTAAGTTGCCAGATCAAGTGTAGGTGTAAAACACGAAAATAATGTTTTTTGTCATGTCATTTGCTCGTTCGTCAATGTTATGCTTTAACTTGACCTGGTGAACGTATATATCCCCCATCAAAATTTAGTTATGCTTTCAAAAATGATGTCTGTTCAACTTGAAGGCCTCCAGCTGGGACACAGAGGTGAACATACAAGGTTGACCTCAGCAAGATGGACAACACTAACTTGCCGGGATCGGTGTTTTTGTATTCCAAATAGCATAATGGATAGGCATCAGCTTGTCTGATTTGTCCATAAAAACGTTCTGAATCTGCTTGGCTACAAAATTTCGTGTTGTATTATTTTGAATTGAGATATAAGAGCTGTCCTTTTATTCATGCACACCACAATCGGCAATTTAGTTTGTTATCATTCAGCAAGTGTGATCATATCGATTTTTTTTTACTTTTACTAAACCTTGTCTTACTATAAATAGACCTCGCGGTACACTCAGTGAGTTTAACTGCAACTCAAGATTCGGAGGTTTTATCTGAATGAGGATTCGTGACGCGATTATTTGCATCCAATGTAGTTAGCTTACTACATAAAATCAAAACGAATGTGATATTTTGTTCATCAACAAAAGATCATCTGTTACCAATGTTGGTCACTTCGTTGTTAAGGGTGACATACAACGAGGTTAACTCAACTCCGTTATCTTACTTTATATATGCTCAAATAGATGTCGTGTTCGTGATTTTGAGTTTGCGAATGGAAGCGCACAAAACCCAATTACACACGATAATCCCAACGACCAGACGTTAACTACTCACTACTGTTTAGTATTTTTGGATCGGCAAACATAGCGCTGTCATACCTTATAGGTTAATGCCTCTGAGAACTTAATGATGGAAGAGAAAATCTAGATCGTCAGTTTGGCTAAAGGAGAACAGTTCACTAATCAACTAGCGGCTAAACTAGAAGCTGCACTTTGGAACAAAAGATCTGAAAGCGATCGTGTATCACTTTGACATCGAAAGTAAAGCGTGTAGGACAACTATTGCTGTTTGTCGTTAGATTGCTCTCTAAAGACGGTTTACACATCTGACTTTGGAGAGTACAACCAGTAAACATTTGTGTGACACGGTTGTATTTTAACTCTCAAAAATAAAAGAGAAAACGGGACTAAAGTATTCAGTCATAAAGTTTACATTTGTATAGCTCCGTTTAGTAAATAAAATGTTTGTTTAAGCTCAGGAATTATGTCAAGTTTCCTAATCAAATGAACGCTAAAACCTTGTCAAATATACGGGTTAACTAATGGGATGACAAAGACAACTAACGATAATAAATAACTAACTGATAACAAGAAAACCCACAAATGTTCGCGGCAAAATGTGCGAGCCATTACGTATTTTATCTATGTTTTAGACTATTGAACAGTTCTGCAAGTCATATTGGGTCTTTTTACCTCAACACCTTAAAAACTGACGGGTTAAACCATACATGTGGTTTGTTCATTCACTTAACTGTAATAAATCTGTAAGTCACTGAATGATAAGCCAGTCAGCTTAACCAAGACCAGTCGGTTACTAGAGTTGACAACATATACAAATGACGCTGCAATATCGCCAGCCACAATATAGTTAATGGACAATAGTCCATCATATTAAGAGATACTTGAGAGATGTATTTCTACCTTAAACGTTTCAACACTTCATAGTTTAGTTAGTTTTGAGCATCACATTGAAATCAACGATACAATTTGAGTGAAGTCAATCGATAAGTTGTAATACTCAAACTATGTATTCAATTTTTTCACTAGTCACAAAATTAACTTCTGCTCTACATCTTTTAATATATATATATATAATGGCAAGGGTTCATCGTTCTTTTCTAGAAGTTTTGAAAACAAGGTTGATAACCCGGTTGCAATGATCCTTTACCAATAGCTAATTACCGTTACTGATTGGATTTCGACGGTAGAATGAGGTTATCAAACTGAGGTCGCTATACTTGAGAAACTGTATGACGTAGACTATATGGCGCGTATTGTTCTCTAGAATTATTTCAACCAACCATTTTTTCTAACCATACCTATGTTATACCCACTTTTGATTAACTGACTAGCAATCAACGATGCTAGTAACCGACCGTAAATCAAAATTTGCATTGACTGTTATAAAGTTCGTTTGACTAACGATTTAGGATTATGCTCAGTCATTCGGATGATTAAATTTCGTTTAGTTCTTTCTAAGCAGCAGGCACAACATCTACACTTGAATTGTTAAATATAATGAGAACTGTCAAGCATTGTTTCAATCATCTTCGTAGACGGCAAAGATATCGATTGTACAATCACGGGAACGAAGTGTAGTACTTTGAAACAGTTTGTTCCCTTGATGAACTTGAATAAAACAATGAGAAGACGCAATTCATGTGATGTTCTCCGGAGAACTCTACCAGTCGCCCCAGTTACGAACAAACAGTGTACGTCTGTCACATCTCACTGTTTATATAAATACTCGTGTAGCTGCAGTATGAGCTACATAGGGAGGACAAACCGACAACTAGCTGTTCGTATCAAGGAGCATGTACCCAAATGGCTGGAGACGCAGTTAGAGACGCCAGGAGCCTGTATAGATGCCGATGGACGGCACCCCGCATCTTCCGTTGCAAGGCACATAATACAGACAGGACACATAGTCAAAGTTTCTGACGCGTTCTCGGTGATCTTTCGAAGCAACCGGAAACGCATACTCCAGTTTGCTGAGGCTTTAGCCATTAAGCGTCATAATCCCCCCTGTGTGTTCAAAAACAATTTGTGTTGACACTGCGGCTACCCTGATAGTCAGCATTCCCACAATTTTGATTTTTCATTTTTGGTGTCTGTTCGTTTAATCCCTTAAGCCATGACTTCCGCTCTGCGGAATTTTGACTCGTTTAAAATTAGTTACATGTCCATGTGTGATCAGAATGTACGAAATGCTACTTCGGAGAACATCGCATGAATTGCGTCTTCTCATTGTTTTATTGAAGTGTAGTACGTTCATTTGACTACAACATTTAGTGTTCGGTAGTTCTCTTCGAACAACGGAGTACATGTGTAAGGAATCTTAATGAATACAAGCTAATTTTGACGTAGTATGTGTGTTTAGTAATGAAGATGGTATTTTGTTATGGTATTCGATGAAATCGGAAAAACCACAGATTCATCTAGGGGTTTTATGGTTCAGCCTAGTAATCACAATTCATGCTCGTTGAAGTTAGTCGAAGATTTGCCATTTATATGCCTGAAACCGAGTTTAGGCATTCATAGGTAAGTCACTGCAGAGTTGAGGTTGTCTTGGTTTTGATTGATTTTGATGATATAATTTATTGTCTTTGTTATGTTCATTGTTTTAAGTTGGTTCGGTTTGTTATAAGTTACAAAAAGCCCGTTTGCAGTTAGTGTGAGTGTAGTTTTCTAATTCTGGTGGTTGCTTCAATCAACGTTTAGCCAAAACGGTGAATCTAAACAGCTCCACTGAGTTTCATGCCCCTTGCGAGCTGTGAAACATAAACGTGTAAATGAACGGAGTTTCTGTGTACGTACTGTTATTGTGAACCAAGAACGCGTGTCGTTTCTTCAGAAAATTAACACCGGCGGTAGGTGCTTTGCCACCGCCTTGAACACAGACACTCATGTGCATATAACAGTAATCCCGAGGTGCTACGATTTCCAATACAAGATCATGCGTATGAAACACCATTTTTTGCGGAGGTTTACTCGAATGGTCCTTCTCGTATATTTTCCCGGTCACTTCAACACCCATATATGTGCCTCTGTTGGACTATTGACGAATAGTACAGTATGATCGTTCATCTTCACTAAACAACCTCTCATGAGCCAGAAAGTAGACTCTAGAACAGTTCATGTGCGAGATATAAGTACGGCAACGGACAAATGTTAGCACACATACAAACAATAGAGACGAGGTTCAGATTCGATACATCCAGCCACAGTTGTGATAAATTATTTGCATGAAAGTGCATTCGTACGCTCGGATGCTCCAAAAAACATGTGGCTAATGATGGTGTATGTGACATACGGCTTGTGCTGTTTTTCACAAGTTAGCTCTCATTTAGAAAGTTTCCGTCTGTCACGCTACTCAATAGTAATATAATTTCGGTTCTTAGCGTTAACGTTGGTAAGGTGGTGGCCTTAACGGTTTAGTGGGTATAAGATTAAACAGTTTATCCTCTGAATGCCTTTGTCAGTTTCAAAGGGCACGGCAAGATGGATAGATACATGCTTGAACTCAGGTTTTCTATTCTCCAGCAATGATATCGCACCTCGTGCGGTTGGTAGCAGAGTACTCAATGATATACAGTTACGGTGGCTGTTTCAACTTTAATGAGGGAGCAGAGTTTTCTCAATGTGGTTTCATACGAATCAGTAGGTTCACCAGCTTGTTTATCCATAATGTTTTCAAAGGGACATTACACTTTTATGGGATATGCTACTTTCCAAATTAGGCAATTACCATGTTATAGTAAGTTGGATTAAAAGATCCGGAGTAATCCCTCTATAAACAGGAAAAACGCGATGTTATTGTTACTGGTACCGATGGCTCTGATGCTGCCATATGTATACCGATTAATGAGACACAACTTAAATTGTTATCACTGCCTAGATGGATGTCTACATATTACCGACAGATTACATTGGATTCAGTTCTAAGGACAACCTTTCATCTATATATGATTATCTTACAGAATTGATTCCCTTATCGATTCCCTATTTTCTCAACTCCAAGAGTTCTAAACACCAAGATTTATCGTTATCACCATTTTAAGCGAAATATCACAATGTTTTTAATAAACAAGGCAGTGGTGTCATGTTTCTTTCTAGGAGACTTTTGGGATCATACTTCTCTTTATGACTTTAATGATTAATAGTTGTTGAGAAAAGTCTGTTTTTCCCCAAAAATGGGTTGCCTTTTGAGATTTATTCGAAAAATAATTTGTGGTTCTGAATTTGGTGTTTTCGCGCAGTAACGTGCTAAAACTGTTTGGCTCATCCCACTTTTAATACATCAATTCAAGGCCATTCAAAGACTGCATATACTGTCACGTACGGTCGAAACCAACAAGCGCGCACGGGTTGAATTTCAATTGCGTAAAAGGGCTTGTTGCTGTGTTGTTGGCGTCGTTTTAGTTTTCGTCTGTGTAAGTTGTGTGTATGGCTTACTGGACCTTCGGCTCATGCTTGCTTGTGATGTCTCCTTTTAACAAGATTGTTGTTGGAACCCTTATTACGGAAGAACGCTATCCCCCGGTGTCTCCGCGTTGTCCCAGAGTTGGTCCGCTAGATAACGGACAATCAGGTTGTAAATAGCCGGCTTGTATGTTACAATATGCAGACGCTTGTCTCTTGTGTTGTCTTTGGTTTGAGAGCAAATACGTTCTCGATTGAAGGTTAAGTTCTTCTGTGTTCTTCCAAAGTTTTCGGGTATCGTTACGTTCTGTGCTACCTATCCGTGATTCATATATTCTAGCGATAGCCATTTCTCGTTAATGTTGATCAGCGGGTCATAACAATAGCATTAGGACTTATGTCACAAAACCTCATCAGCAGGTCATCTTGGTAATATTTACATTATAAGTTCTTCCACATTAAGTTTACTGTTACATTTCTCCAGAACACCATTGGCAAACTTTTCGAATTCGATAATTTATCATAATGCATCATTTATCTAGGAGGCTACTTTTTCCATGTTTTTTGTTTTATTGTATACATTCATTTCAACTTTAATAACGATGTAAGAACACGAATGGTTGTTATTTTTAAAACTCCTATAATAACCAAGTTAGTACCTTGAGAACAAGAGCTGGGCGGTAAACAATATTTGTCAATATTATGCTACTGACAGAACGTTTTCAGACCAAGTGGACTACTTAAAAGTTGGCAATATTTGAGATGGACATGACATGAACTAATAACTTAATCTGAGAATACCAGGTTTTAATGAAAATGTATAAACCTGGTAAAAAAAAGCACTGTGCTTAAATAACCAGTTCCAGTAGAATGAAGGTATATGAAACTGAATACAGTAAGGGAGCCGATACGATTAAACAGATACGTTTGCTTTAGAGTCTGTTAGTTTCAAGAGAGCAAAAGGATTACTGATGATCACGAGGTCGTCGATTGCAGTTAACAGAGAGTTAGTGTGTCTCTTTTCGAGGTGATCGGATAACCTGGTCATTACTCACAAGCAAAAGTGTTGAGTGTTCACATACGATTATTCAGTTGTGTTTAATATGAAGTCAGTGGCGTAGCGATCAACACGGTTGACATATGAAAGTGTGGTCGGAGTTCCCATCCCGGTTATGACAAAAATATGCACTACTGACAAGCTTGAACAAGAGCAAAACTCAAGTCTAGTGCTTCCTTCCGAAAGGAGTCGACCGGAAAGTCTACGGAAATGTGACAGCTGCGATCAATTGTGAGTGATGTTCAACTTGAGAGTAGAAAAGAATTAAAAGTTTGAGCGGATTCCTTGGTTTTTCAAGTGAATGATCCATAGGGCTATACAGCAACTCAATTACACCGGTTTTATATCCCTTAGATGTAGAATTTCCTTTTTTCATAGGCTGAAACCTACCATAGGTTTGCAGTTAACCTTTAAATGAAATAGTAAACCTCACTTTTTCAAAATGATTTGGGAGAGATCTTTGCAAACAGGTGGTCCAAGTGACCACCAACGAAGTGTTCAATGACTTTTTCAACCGTTTTGAGTTTGATCATCAGCTTAATAGTAAACGGAGAGTATAAGTTAAAAAAAATCAATTATATACCGTCCTGAAAATTTCGCAGTGGCGGTCCCATGGCCCAGTGAATTTATCTGGACTACAGTGCGATCCTTGTTCGAGTAATGAGATTGGGATGGATCGGTTTCTGGGCTAGAGAAGGTTCAGTCAATCCGTGTCCGCGCACAAGCTGCTACAGACAGAATTATGGTCAAACTGGTGCCAACGGCGATCAGATACTGTTGATTACGTTTTAGTATCAAACAACCTAGCTGCTAGATGCAATGTCGTGGAAACACACAACAACAGACTGGCCAATCAAAACGCGAGAACAGTTGTCGCTTAATAGAAATCGTAAATGCTGTTGTTCCTCTAAAAAGCGATGCTGCTTTTCGAATAAATTGAGAATGCTTGGTGCCACTCAGATTTCTGTTCTGATTATCTTTCGGTTAGGTAGCTCAGCACGCGACAGTGCGATGATCGATGGTTCGACTCCATGTTGGGCATGGCAAACCAGCTGTCAGTCACTTTACTGGTAGTCATTGAGATCGACCGTTTGCATATCGAGTTTATTTACAAAGGTCACCAAAATAACAAGGACTAAAACTCCTGCAACCAAGAAAGTTTTGAGTACGTGGTTGCCAGTCCTAGATTGACCTGCCTCAGTCTACAATAGACAAAACTTCAATGTTTGTCTTTTTCTAAAAAATGTTCAGCCATATGATTTTTTTCTGTCTCCTTCTGATTTTTCTTATTCTACAGAATCTCCAGTTTTGTGGAACGAACTGACTGAATTTTATAGAGATGCCTGAATGTATTCATTTCCGGGAACAACCAGGAGAGCTCGTAGGACCCAGATTGCAATTGGTGGAGACGAACTCACACACGCAACATCAACACCACACAAACAACACATTACTTTGTTTACTCTAGGTGAATGGAAGCTCAGGTTTAAAATTGACCAGACGTCGTACGATCGTGAGAAGTCCTCGGGTTCATCCGTGCAGTTTGACGACTACAATGATTTGTTCTTCAGTCCATTCAGTGCATTTTAAGACGGTCAAATGAACAGCTGAGTAAGCAGCACTAACATGATTACTGTTTTGAAAACCAGATTTCCAAAACGACGATCAGCAAACATTTAGTCAAAGTGAGAAGTTTACTGTCTTACTGTTCCTGTTACAACTACGGATATTGACGGTGAGAAAGACGAATTTGTGCAGGTGACGAATATTTACAATCAGTTTAATCAGTTTTAATTCTGGTCTGAAAAATAGGTACACACCTGCTCGATCAATAGTGCATGTGATACACTCTCACGACTAACCAGTGAACCAATAATCCGACTAACCATTAACCATACTAACTGCTTTCCTAAAAGGAGCAAGAGGTGATTATTAGTTCACAAAATTTCGCCGTTATCCCACTATTTAACGCACCTTTCTGCAGCGGGAGATAAAAAGATGTTCGACAGCCTGGTGTCAAAATGAAAAGAAACGTTATTTCCTGTCTGGAAACGGGCATTCTGGGGACCATGTGGCTCGGGAACATATGATGATATAATGGATCCTTAATATAGATGACGTGTTGACATTCATGCATTGTATTTAGTCGCAATACAGCTCATTTGTTGTAACATTTGGTTTTACTATTCTGAAGATATGTAGGTAGAGTAGCGACATTGAACTGAGGTCCCGTGACGAAAACGCATAGATTGAAGGCGTAGTTTACACCCGTTTAATTAGCGATGTATGCATTACTGCAAGAGAGCTCGAAAGTTAGTGTTATATTCGTTGAAGGGGGAAATCTTAAAAATTGTTTGTGTGGTTCGCTTTAACAAATAAAACTCATTGATTTATCAGT
Organism: Paragonimus skrjabini miyazakii; assembly: GCA_014338405.1. Classification (NCBI taxonomy): domain Eukaryota; kingdom Metazoa; phylum Platyhelminthes; class Trematoda; order Plagiorchiida; family Troglotrematidae; genus Paragonimus; species Paragonimus skrjabini miyazakii. The sequence continues at coordinate 64,719 of JTDE01001004.1, read as the reverse complement.
CTAAGCTAAATGGATGCTACTGTTCAAATTCATATATCAAGTATCAGCTTATTGATGATTACACACGATCACAGAATCAGAGCCATTTGTACCTTTGTACTCAAATGGCTGATAAGAAAAACGTTTATATGTAATATGGATCGAGTATGTTCTCTTCGGTTGTTCCAGTGTTAAGTCGTATAATTGAGTAAATAGGGTTAGAACCAAATGATCAAACCGTCGCTAATACGTTGTCAGGTTTTTATTTCTCCACGTTCTATCAAAACTACCGGATTCCGTAAGCAACTTATCCAATCGATTGTATTAATTTCTATTATTTCATACTTAATCTACCGGAATGATTAACTCAAATGTTATAGTGACATACAAACTTGCATTCATTTATATCTTGTGTGTTTAGCTACTCCAACACTAGTAACTGGTTCAGCTAACCTGAAGGGGCTTCCGGTTCAGAGTTCATCAGCCACCAATAATCATATTAATCGATTTCTCATAAATTCTTAAATGTTGAACACTCACTCGGATTCAAACGTATCAAAATGATCACTGATGTGGTTTTATTTGCAAGTGAATTAATTTCATGTTGGACGTAATTCACACCTTGATCACAGCGTTCGCATTCAGATAAACTTTCCAGCCGGCGTCTTTTGAAAAGAAGCACTATACTGGGGTTTCGCTCGTGTTAGGGCTCAGCAGTTATGCACATCTGTACAGCTGCCAAGACTAGACCTCTGACCACACTTTCACGAAATAACGGTGCTGACCACTGCACCATTAAGTTCACAGTAGACACGACCGAATTATCATATCTGAACATTCAAGTACTTTCGCTTGTGGTTGGTGATCAGGTCGCTTGATCCTGTCAACAGGGAACACAATAATTGTCCCGTTAACTCCAGTCGACAACCACCTGATTAGGACTTCCGAGACAGGTAGAAATCTCCTACCTTATTAAACCTGCTAAATGTGAGTGGTGTTCAACCTGAAATTATTCAAATCTTCCACTACTCATTGGTTATGTAATTGTATGCTATTACAGAATGTCCATTATTTCAGTGTGTATAGCACAATTCGACTTGAATTAGGTTGGCTTTTTGATTATATCTGTTACTCGTTAATTGGTCCACTATGTTCATAGGCATACGTGTTAGATAAACACTAGAATCAACACGAACGCTTTTATTCTGCTATTTTGGACGATATACTGACCTTGTGTGCAATGGACATAGGCGTCATAGCGATAAACATTAACAAACGCGCCGTCATAACCTAGTAATCTAGTGATCATGTAATACACATATACACCAAACAACAAAATTGCCTTCGATAAGAAACTTAGACAATCAGAATACTACAACCGCCTACTGGACTTTGTCCTTCAAGGTGTAGTTCATTTGAAATTGTTGATCAATAGCTAAAACAATAACGTTCTTAATATATTTAGGAACTGCTTTCTTGATAAAGAAAATTTCAAAAATATCACTTACACTTTCGATTGGGTAACAATAAATAGTTTGCTTGGAAGATGTTCGTTGTCATACGAGACATAATACTTCTTTAATTTCAGAATTTGTTTCATCATTTTTCTGTCCTGTCTCAATTTCCAATTTATTGTGCATTTTCACAGAACGTTGATCAAAGACTGTCCTATTACAAAGAACTGACGGATTGACTACAAAACGACGCAATAATTTGTAATTCCTAGTCAATTACACAAGTTAATGAACAAGTCTCATAACCTTTGGCTCAGGTGTATCTCAGAACGCAATCCTATTTCAATGTTTGTTCATTTTTTATATAAAATGATTGTCAATTCGAAACCATATTTTAATATGCTCATACATGTGGGAGATTTGGTGTTAGATCAGAAATCTATATTCCATTTTATTTACAGTGTATTCAAATTGTTATGTTGGTCAGAGTTTACGGTTAGACACTCATTCATATCGACTAATTGACTGAAATGTAGCCAACATTTTATTGATCACACTTCGAGTAAAATAACCTTTGACTTCGACGTCTTTTGGTTAAGTACCTAGGGTATTAAGTGCCAAAATATCACGTGATCACCTCGTTTTATTGATACTCTCCTCAAGGACCAACCGAACCGTGAGTTCATGTATGTAATTTCTGAGCCCCCGGTGTGACTTCTTATTTTAGCCGGTAAAGTTCCTGCCACACATCAGCATAATGCTTCGGCCGCTCGTTCGAATCCGACCGAAACCACGATGCTTTGCCACTGGGGCCGTCAAAATTATCATTTCAACCACGATTGTTATTATTATTATTATTATACTGAGGATTATTGGACTGATTGTCATTTGTTTGATGGGAGTGTGAGTATGCAGTATGCCGCAACTTGTGTTATCAGAGTGCTTGAAGCGTACTCACGATATGAATCGACCCGATATTGCATGTGATTTGACGTTGTTCAGACATTTGAGTATTTACGTTTGACTTTATATCATCTCAAGTGCATGTGACTGAATAAATCACTAATCTGATGTTTTGTTGAGCTTCGAAAAATCGACATTCATCTTTTCTGTGACTCGCTTAGATTTTCTAACGGTGCGTAAAGTCTTGAAAACAATTGTGAACACTCCTTGCATCTCCTGCCAACCATTAGTCTCGTTACTTTCCACGTATATTCATAACTGGTGACACTCAACTTTCCGATATTCTTCAAAATGAGTTGACCGACGATGTCATCGTAAGGTCAACACTGTTTTCGGCTATACGTTATTCAATTTTCTCGCCACTCAGCTTCTCAGCATACAACCCGTAGCCTCACAGTAACCAACTAGTCCACGTCCTTTGTCATTACTGATGATAATTAGTATAATAGCTGGTTCTACAACTTCCTGTTATTTGATGTTCTTAGGAATGATCTCACCAGTTAAAGTATCCTCTATGAAACTCACTCAGACCGTAACTACAATATTACGTGAGATGCTTGACATGTAGACAACTTATTTGGAGTCATGGTATCTTTGTTCTAGTCTACTCTACAAGTATCGTTAGCAAACGCGTAATCAGATGGTGTCCCCTGGCACAAACTAGGCGTACATATCAGTGCAACCAAATCGGGCACTTAACTGTTTTGATCACCAGAGGCATTCTGGTAGAGTTGAGTTGCGCAGTTTTTTATGGTCAACTACTTTCCCAAACATCAATCGCCCTGCGCCTCATAGGGAATGTTTTTTCCTAGTTTTTCGTCATCAGGTTTTTATTTCCTTTTTTAAATATTTCTCCTAATTCACAGTCTTGCGAAATTTAGACTCCTTAGTCCGCTTTACCGAAATCACTGTACGCTTTGTTTGCGATTATTTCTAAAGTAATTAACTCAGACGTAGATATACACGAGCAATTTCAGCTCTATGCATCTTATGATCCACCCGTGAACCATATGAAATCTAAACGAACTAGCACAAGCTGATTTAACTACTTTTTCTGTATGCTTTCAAATTAAACTGTCTTAAGACAGAAAAAGATGTGGTTGCCAAAATGAACAGTTTGACATTTGTACAGAGCATATGTAGATTATGTAAGTTTAATCACGAAGGATCAGGTCCAGAAATCCTCTACATAACCACACACCACATATAAGAAAGTGTAACTATTGATCGACTGACGCCCTTAGATATGAACATGGTTAACAGAAAGAATTACCCTATTCAGCGTGCTTACCATAAAATATATGCAGCGATTAAAGGTTACCATTTAGAAACTTTTGTTTCAGAGCCATGAGAAGACGCAAATCATATGGTGTTCTCCGGAGTAATATTTCTTACATTCTGATCACACATAGACGAGTCAATATTTCACAAAGCGGAAGTCACGGCTTAAGTGATAAACAGACGGACAAAAATTGAAAACAAAAATTACGGCAGCACCGACCACCCATAATTTTGATTTCTTGTTTTTGTGTCCATCGGGTTAATCTCTTAAGCTCACTTTTGTCTGTGAAATTTTGACTCGTCTAAAATTATTTAGATGTCTATGTGTGATCAGAATGTTAGAAATGTGAAAAGCACATGATTTGCGTCTTCACACTGTTTCATTCAGGTTCGTTAAGTGAACGAACTTTTCCAACTCTGTTTCAGTTATGTTTCAAACACTGAAACCAGCTTGTTTCGCAAGCCTTTCTTCTCATAACTAGATGGGAATCCCTCACGGCACCTGCACATTGCTTCAGTGGTTTACCGAAGGGAGCAGTGTGCACATCGTTTGAACGCGCAAGATGACTGCGTCATGGCCACCTGGGCGCCTCACACACGTGCTAAGACTCAAGCTGCGATCTGATTGGTCAGACCTTCATTGACCAATGCGTCATTCATCCACTCACCTAGGGGTGACGCTACCGCATATGAATGTCCGAAAATGGGGTATGTACTATCAAGTGTTAGACTTCGACCGTTTTCTATTGTTTTGTGGTTTGTAACCTTGTATACTCAGATCGTTGGCAGTAAAATCCAGTAAAGATTTAGTAAATTCTGTTGAAGAGTAAATCTTTTGCAAACTTTGTTCAAATCCACATAGTATGGAAAAACACAGAATGTCTTTTCCGGTTTAAAAGGGTGATTGGATAACGGAAACGCAATAAAATTGGGGCAATTAATTGACCATTCAGTTAACAGGGTCCACAGTCAGTTAATCAACGTAATGGTCTAGGAAAGCGCGTCTACCGCAAGTTATCAATAAACCACTCATAGTCTATAATGCCTGTCTACAATTAGACATTTGCCGGTTTCAGTGAACTGACGCATCAGTTTTATGTCAGGATATCATAATGTTTGATGGAGCGGAAAAATACTTTGTTTGTCTTTTCATTTCCAAGGAATTCAAAATAAGGATTTTATGAGAAATAGCTTGTCTATGATTTGTTTTCAGACGGAGAATAGAGTAGTACCCAATAGTGCTAAGGCCTTGTAAAAATGCTATTTCAAGTTCATAAGTTGTTCGTTTGGTTGACAGATGGAATTTAAATAGCATGTCGTGTCCGGGCCATTTTTGTTCGAGAGAAAGGATGGAGAGATGGTGTATCAGAAAGGGATCATGCTCAAAACACAGTGGTCTTCTAATGTTGGTGTAAAACAACCTACTCAGGTTCGCAGACACTAGTAGGTACTATCCTTTGAATTGTATGTATATTATATTTCGCGCAAGAGATCTTGAGAAACAAGTTCAGTTGAAGGCTGATGAGGTTATCGGATAATCTTGGAAAAAAATGCTCAAGCATTGCTTAAAACCAGCGGGTCAAATGTTTGAATCAACTGGTTCCCATTATAAACTTGAACAAAACAATCATATGATGTCCTCCTGGGTAACATTTCGTACATTTTGATCACACATTAACGTTTAACTAATTTTAACCATAAAGATAGATTTCCATATCACATGATCTGCATCTTCTCATTGTCTTATTCAAGATTGGCTGTTGTCGCAAAACCAGCTGGTTTATGTTTACAGATTACCAATTGTGAAATACAAACAAATTCCCAATGTAGCGATGAAAATACAAACTGTTAGTCACTCAACATTGATTACTACTCATGATACCTGATAGGCCCTCAGCCAGACCGTTTCGAAAAGAAGCACAAAATTTGTGTTCCCTACCTTTCGCAACTAGTTAGCAAGGTCTATCCTCAACATAATCAGGATTGGTAGTTTCGTCATGTGTCATGGAGTAGCCATTTGACCTTACCTTAAACACAACCAAATTATTATACACAGCTACATCCCCTTGCCGATGAAACTCAGATTGTGTAATCGCCTTAAATGTAACACGATAACTGTCATGTTATGTACAGTGGATGGCCCACATGACTGATGTCACCTACCCGAGTTTAACTCATAGAACATGAGTAAACTTATGAATTTAAGTTATATTGACCAAAATCCCTCATTGCCTAGTGAGAAGTTGGGAAATTTTGGATCGGCATTTGAACTGCAGTCTATTTTAGGGGTCGATAAGCGTTCACACTTAATGTGGTGGTCGATAGGGTGATCTCAGAGTTGTACTTCCAAACTTTATTCCCGTGGCTAGTAAGTAACTTGTATTGCTCATGACCGCCTAGTAGTTTTACCTACCTGCCAGCAATTTCACCGGATATGGCTTGCTGCAACTGATGTTTTGTCAGCTTCATTGAAGTACACCGTAATTCCATTAAAATATTGTTTCTTTGTGACATGAATTGAAAATTGCAAGCACAAACGCCCTAGAAAACGACTGTGGTGTGGTTGGAGCAGAACAGTAGAAATTAATGAACCACTTGTAAACATTGCCAGCAATTTTATTCAAGACATCTGAATAGAATACTCAGAAGACTGTTCTATTCAAATGACTCAAACGGAATTCATGTTTCGGATTTTTTAAATGGAAACTCTTTGCTCCAGTGATTAGTTAAGACAGCCTAATGCCATCTGACTAGTAATACGCAGCAGTGACACGTTTTACATCGAAATATTACACTTAACTGTGACACTTGGAGCAAGGTAGTGCGAAAGTTCCAATAAGCCGTACTCAGTTTGACCGATATTGTTGCTTAACTGTTCGTCAGTTGTGTCAAATTGTTTTTGCCAAATATTGCAAAATGGCAAATGTTAAAAAGTAAATTTATAAAAATGGTGCAGCAAACAAGCTCGTTTTCGGTTATTCATCATCAGGGCCACTCGAAAGATGTAAGATACCGAATTATGCCCATAGCTGGGACGACCGGAATTCGACTAAAAACTCCATCCTTATGCGCACAGAAGCACTTTGAAACACTGAGTT
>JTDE01001004.1:34223-55869 GCA_014338405.1 Paragonimus skrjabini miyazakii | reverse complement strand
AAAGTAGTTTGCCCAATTGTTCTGTCTCCCATGTTGTGTACGAGTTCACTTTCAGTTGCAGTGACGTTTACATAAACAGAACAGATGGACAATTATCACAGCAAGCCACCGAACACATCCCGGAGTGGTTGAAACAACAAATGACGCATCAGCCTCGACTTGATGAACTGATGGCTCGAAATTCAACCTAATCGATTGCTAAACACCTCATAACAACTGGTCACCAAGTTGATCCACTGAACTTATACAAGATATTGTTGCGCAATCGAAACCCGAAGTTGATAGCTTTCTGCAGAGCGATGGTCATCCAAATTTACCAGCGGACGTTGTGTGCACAAAAGTGGTTGAGACAACCTATCGGGTTGCCATGGTTGTGATTACATAATAATCGGTGTGCTTGTAGGTGTGTCTAGTCCCTGTTTGTCCTTATTTGTATGATGTATGAAGCTGGCATGTTTTACGTTTGTGACTGCTGAGAGTAAATCAAAAATGTTAACACATCGCAGTATATGTCTTCTTTCTGCTCTGATGAAGAAGCACTTTGCTCAGACGTTGAAGTTGCCAAAGCCAACCACCCACAGCATGACTGATCAAAGCGCCATGGTTCCAGCTGCGTCGTAATTGTGACGTAATCATATCGAAACATTGTCTCCGTGTTTGCCTATGACCGGTCTGACCTCAATCGAACTTGTTACTTGTTTTTGTTCATTTCGCCGTGACAACTCTGTATCATATAAATGTCATGTAATTGGACTGATGATGAATAATCGAAAACAAACATGTTCGCCGTACCATATTTTTAATTGACTACCTCGGGGAGTTTTGGCTACTTCTGCAGTTGTTGGAATGATACCAAAATGAGCATTGTATGGAAGGATCGAAACAATAGAACCAAACATCTGCAATACTCGAATCAAGTGAAATATTCGTGTTTAGTTCTACTGAGTGATAAAAAATAAGTTTGATTAACAACAGATTAATTATGAATCATGAAGAAACATGACTCCGATCAAAATAACCTGTTAGTCTGATCTGATCCAATCTATTTCATTGTCTCATCCCAATTAAATGTCCAAAAATATCCCAGAAAGCAGCTGATATACCGATTAGTCTTCAATATATAAGCTATTTAATAAAACATTATTATCTTCAGCGTATACGTTATGGAGAGATGAGTGGGGGAATAATCGCCTGACGATAGGGAAATTCGTCAAGTTGCTTCACTTGACTAAATAATTATGCGCACTCAGCACCGGTTCTGTCATAAAGTATAGTCACGTTTTTGTAAGCGACGAACCTGTTCCCCAGCCGCGTCAAACAATCGTCTTATGCACTTGACAGAAATACGGGGCACAGTTCGGAAGACATTAAATTAACCATCAGCAAATTGAATTATGCAATAAAAAAATATACTGAGAGATTTGGAGCTCTTGTTTGGGTGGAAAACGTGTAGAGCAATAATGATTTGACGTTATTGCTACTTCAAATTAGTTTTCAGTCCTCCCAGTGTGGAAACCCATGTACTCAGAAGACAGGATACATGAACCCATTTTAAATCCATAATTATTTATTTGGTTTGTCCCTCCCCAGCTACTCTTCCCCAGTTCCCTTATTTCACTCCTCCCCATTCAGGGTGTCGAGTTTTGCACTTTTGGAAACAAAGAAACGTTTTTACAAACAATTGATCCCGACGATCATCGGAGAAAGTAAGTGTTAGCCGTCTCGATCTTGTTAAGTGGTACAAAGAACGACGGACAGTCAAATTCATGACGGTGAAAAAGCGTCAGATCGTAGTCCAGACTCCTAGAGCACGAGATCGCGTTCACTGACATTACAGAAAGTCACTCTCAATCACCTCTGCGGTCGTGATGGATGCTAACACATTTGTAAAGTATCCACAAACGGCTGATGGATTTCGGTTTGTTAGAAACAAAAAAGCAATAACTAAGGAAAATAAAACAAAGCTTGTCCGTCCCTTTTGATCGTGTATACTGGGCCTCTTCTGGAGATAATCTCCCATAGTCTCTTCTTGTCCGTCGTCTTCCTGGCGTTCGGAGCTTGCTCTTTTGTTCCTGAATGTCGCCTGTGGGTGATATACTATTTGTGAGTAGTATACTACTCACAACGAAACTGCCTATCATACGACAGTTTACACTCCTGCGGCATATATTCCCTTAACACCTCATTACATTACCCTTCTTGGGTTCGTTCATCCCTTTGAATATCTAACTATTTACGTGATTTTTCGTGTCAGAATACGCATGGACGTAATAGATTGTTTGTGTCTTGTTCCCATTCGTTACCCGACTATTGTCTGTCGCCTTCCACAGAGTGACCGCTGATTGAAGCATCTGAAGTCACAGTTACTTGTCAGCAATCAGATTGACTGACAGACTATGTACTCTAAAACCACCCCATAGAACGACTGCAATTTGATCTACCTAACCCTATTTCCGATGTCAAGCCAATGAAGCAATGAAGCTCAAGTTCAAAAACAGTTAGAATACAAGTATACTGTGACTTGTTGAGTCTACTTAAACTAGTTTTTGTGGAAAATGAGTTAGTTTGAACGAAATGATGTATTACACGTTAGTTGGTTTCATTATAACCATTTTCCGTCATATCCATTTTTCCTAGTAAGTCACATGACCTATGAAGTTGTTGCAAGCATGTGAATTTATGTTTTTCGGACTCTACGAATAGTTCGTTTTTACCTCAGCTTTATTCGATACTACTCTTTATATCTGTTTAATACGATTTAATGTAACAGCTTCGTTCGTTGTGGTGTGTAAAACCACCCATGATAGTCTGGTATTCGATGGACAATTTTGGATACAGCATAAATGACGAGGTACAGTTCATTATGTGGTTGAATTTGCGCACTTATTTTAGTCTTCAACATTGACTTATTGCTTACGAGGACACTTCTTAAACTTCACATCCGGTGGTATTTGATATCAGTCTACAGTGTGTGAATAACATCCATCTATAGATTGACTAATAACCACAACAACTGGAACACATCTGATGGGTTGTATAGCTTTTAATGTGGTTTGTGTAAACAACCAACGTAAATCCGCTTCAAAATCCGATGTTCATTCATTGTGTCCTGTACTTCAACGATGGATGCATTTGGGTTAATACAAGGTATCGAACATGTTTATACTATGAACCATAATTTGACGGAGTTGACACACAAATCATATAAGAGTATTTGACGATATTGGCCCTCCAACAGTGAATTGCGGAAGCCAGCACCTTGAGACGGAACATTAGCCTTCCTTTAGTTGTTCAATTGCAGTCATTCATACTTGTTGGGTTCTAGTGGTTTTAGTCTTCGTGTTTGTCGTGCATGTGCTGTAAACTCATGTTTGTATAAGATTACTAGATGACGAGCCAGCTGGGTAGCTTTATTCTGTGTTAGTAAATTTACCAGAGTATTTTCAGTGGCGATATTCATCAAACGGATAAAATCTTAATCATCACGATTCACTAACAACAAAATTCACAGACAGTTGTATTACCATACACGGGGACCAGATCAAAATATCGGGTATCGCCTAAACCCTTTTACGTTTTCAGTTACTTGGATCGTAATTTGACAGTATTTTGTTGCTCTGAGATCCACGATAATTTAACTTTGCAATTGACATAAGTCTGAATTTTCATTCACAAGGAAACAAAATATACTATAACATTTCTCATCAATTGTACACAAATTGTAAGCATTCAGAACAATTCATCCCGCTTATTCTTTTCCGAGATCTGCTTTCGGAAAAATTTCGGTGTCTGCAGGGAAATATATAGCCTGATAACGTTGTGAACTATATATACCACTGGAGACAATGTTCTGTCGGTAATATTGCTTACAAAACTAGTTGACATCGAGTATCGTTTGGTGACTTAAATCTGAGTTCAGTGTACAGTTTGTTGAGTTATTTGTTTTCTCGTTTGTACTAATGAACATTCGAGTGGATCTTGGAAATCGACGTTGTGTGCAAATTAACGCAAAGGTGTGTATCGTCCATCTGTTGTGAAGTTTTTGATGAACTGTTTTACAATCGGTCGCGCAGAAAATACAATCTTTAATTCACGTGATAGCAGTGTACTGTCGTAAATGTCCAGTTTGTGCTGAACGGAATCAAGGCAGTAAACCTATTATCGAATGACGTTTTTAGGTTCCGAATAAACGGACTAGTCAGACAATGCTTCGAGAATATTCTAATGTTCAGTTGTTCCCTTATCATGCTCGTGTGTATTCAGGAGATCGGATGATCACACAAGTTTTGATATGTTATTACACTGGAAACGTAGCTGAATCATAGGTTACTAGTGTCAAACTATTGATCGAGAACATAGGTAGTGATATATCGAAAACGTCATGAACTATTCGACCCATTTGTGTCAGAAGCACGAGCTTGTGTAATGACAGTTATGTAGATACGAAGAAATTCGGGGACTGATACGTCGTCCGAGTCAAAATACAAGTTTAACTCTGTCCAATTCATCTACGCTAAGTGACACTGCCTTTTAAGTTAGTCATCGATTAGTGCTACGCTATTTTCTATCGTCTTGGAGTCACCGGTATGTGTGTGGTAACTGAGACGGAGTACTTTGAGAAGCTGGTCATTGATCCACTCAGTAATAACATACCCAAAACCAAAATCACAGGGCATTAAACACACTATATGCTATGCACACAGAGAAAAATGTATTATTTTGGTCTACAGATTATGTTTGAAGTTGATTCATAACTAGCGTTAACGGTACACCTAGTTTTGCCGCAACTTTACTTGCATCTAGGCACATTTAGTCAAACGGCAAATGTTAGTGACAAACTATCGAATCAACAGAAAGTTTGTCCCATGATTAGTTGTCTATGGACGATAGATAGATTAGTAAATGCATACCGCCAGACAAGATTGCATATCACGCTTATATACTAGCAGTTGCATATCTAGATGAACACTATCGGAAATTAGGTCCAATACCACCCTGATAACATATAACCCAGAGAAAAGCTCACGCAGTATTGCAATTTCATTTTTGAAGTTAACAATTGCATTGATCGGAACCACGATGAGACACTGACAAGTGAGCGCTTCACTACTATTGCTGTGAGCCAAGAACACGGATAGCACAAGGGTTGTTTATTCAGGAAACCTTCATGTGAGTTATGCATTTAAACATGATAACAAACAAAAACACTCATCAGCATACGGTACCGGGCCCAGAACGTCACGGCTGCCACGGATGCCAATGCGCAGTGTCTGCATGTACCGAAAACATTCCATGCGATGCTGCGCTCCGATGTTTCTTCTTGTATTTTTCGCGCTATTACTTCAATGTCAAAATCCATGCTCTGGCCCCCCACTACTGAATAACAGTGGCGTGAGTAGTATAGTGCGCTCGCTCACTACCTTATATTAAACTTAATGCCGTTGAAGTGAGGTCGATCATCCTAAATAAAGAATGACTGTATCTGGACAACCGTATTGTGCCTGTTGGTAGCCACAAATACAGAATGTAATTGTCTGAGAACGATTTCGGTCTGGCATGAATTACTTGAAGCTTGCTTAACTCGGATTAGACTATACCAGTAGTGAGTTGTCCATAGAAAGATATACAAATCAAGAATAATCGGGCGATTACTAAGGTTATATTATCCAATTTGTGTTTAACTTTTAAAAATTTATTTGCATTCCTGATAAATGAAACGTTGTAGATTTTGCCGATTACGTTAATCCGTTTGCCGTGTTCCTGTTAACGTCCCCTGTGTTTGTTAGTGAAACTCATCAGATCTTCATTAAATTAATGCGGATTAGGTAGGATTTACCTCTGTTCCATTGTAAATGTTTGTGTCTAGACAAAGCATTCAATTTTCTCTAAATTGTTCAATGTTGTAGTTGTAAACTGGCATTTGTTCTGTACATATAAAATATTCTACTCTGAATTCTGTAAGGTTTATTCAAACGTTTCACAATGTGAGTAAATGATGGTTACTAAAGCATATAATATGATATACAACCAGCATGACAATTAGTAAGAATGTCTTCTGTGTCAATAGTACAACCGATGTAATACGTTCGCTGAAACAGTAAAAAATTACGCCAGTCTCGTGTATAATAATACAGATATCAAAGTAATTAACGGATATTAGTAATAGAAGGGTGTTTAAAAAGATATGTAATGCATAGTAACCTGTCCATTATATAAATTGCAACGTGGACAACAATCTGTAAAGAAAAAACACCTAATAATATAGTTGAACAGGAAGGCTATTCTATCAGCAAACCAGTTCAAGGACTGACTATTCAACAGCAAATGTACTGTTGTTGGTGCAACCAATTGTGGTAAATCGATATATTTGTACCTTTGTGCGTGTGTGTGTGTGAAAACAATTGTTTGTAAAGTTAGAACTTCAATGCGATTCGTATTTGTTGAATTTGGGTTGACAATGATTTTCGACTGATATGATGGTATTGAGGGAGTTCTTTTTACAACTTCCATGTTCCTTTCATAGATCAGACTGATTAATCGTGCTAGATTTTTTGAGTATTCAGTGTAAGAAGAAGGAATGTGAACAAGGAATGTGAACAAATCTTTTGAGATATGATAAACACAAAGTATTCACCTAGAACAATTCAAATGATGATCCACACACGGCCCACTTAGAAAGGAAATATTTCGCGATGCATAAAGCCTCACGCACCTGTGACGACATACTATTCACAAGACCCAAAAAGGTAATCAATATAGCAATCTACGGCAAAGAAGAATATGTGGACAAAAAGGTACAGTTCTTTTCTGATGACACCAAATTCATTCGCATGGCTGATAATAAGGATATGAAGCCCGTAATCGAGGAGAGACTAATCAATAATTAATCACACGTTATCTGATTGTCATAATTGCAATGGCTTAATAAATACACACTTGTAACTGTTACCAAAAATCCATAAGCAAGGTCGTTCCGTGGGAACAATCCTCAATATGTGAATTCCACTATACCATGGGATTCCGAAATGATTGCTTGAGATTCCAAAGTTCGTTGACATGTTTGCCGAAACCGATAGGAATGCACAAGTCAGTAATGAGTCACAATTTACTTGATATAGCAACGCCATTTACAAACTTTTCTGTGATTGAAAACATCACTTAACTCTGCCAGTAGATTGAGAGATCAAGCATCACCATATTCATCCCAAAGGCGGCTCTGAAAGAGTTACTGTTGTGATGTACGTCTAACTCTCTAGTTCAATATTGACTTTCATCAGTAAACAGACGGTGTAACCATGGGATCTCCATTGGGTCTGTTGCTTGCCAGTATTTTATTAGAAAATTTAAAACAAGGGAATTTGAGATCTTAATAAAAGGCATATACTTTTATAATCATTATGTGGACGATACGTTTTCACCATTATCGATTCCACAAAACAGATACCCAAAATTCTTTGTGCACTGAATCAAGCTCACAACTCCGTCACGTCAGGGATTGGATCAAATGGTGATTTTCACTTCTTTGATTTAAACTTAACTTGACTGATTTAGGACCATTCAGGGCTGGTTACTTACTGCGAGTCGGTGTGGGGCGGGTGGTAAAAAAATTTAACAGTTATGTACCTCACAAAGACAGCCAGACTCTAGTTTGTTGCCTCATTGATGTACAAAGAAAATTTGCCCGGATGGCGCAATTGATTGTAGGATAAAATTTTTGCCAAACTGTCGGGGAAGTCTCCAACTCTCTGAGAAGATCGTTTTGTTAACCGTGCAAAACGTTACTTCATTGAGTAACCTTCAGAGTTGGGGAAAGGTCTGGTATTTTTCAATTATAGTTGACAAATCCGTTAATTTGAAACGTATTCTCGCGCAGCAGCTCAAGCTCATTGAGATACTCACTGATCGTTTATCTATAACAAAGTTCGACTCGTCGAAGTCGGCAGGTGGGAAACAATAAGTTGACGCTATCGTAATTGCGGTCACCAAGTTTTATTACGACGTCCACGCTAGCTTGACGTTTGATGCCTGATTCAGACGATACGAAGACCTGTTCAGTATCGGCTTCGGTAAGCAGGACGAGTCGTAGAAAGTCTGTCCGTACGCAAACTCGGTACTGTCGAGAGCGAGAGGTGTGTCCATTTCATGCTTCCAAAGAAACCACATGACGGCTTCTTCAAGAAAATGGCTGAGAAGCTGCGGTTTACCTTCAGTGATCAGTTTTCTTTGATCAACACAAGATACCATCAGTAACAAGATACCAGTGTTTAAACATGAACAAATCTGGTGACAGTGACGACTATGTCACTTATGCCAGTGTCAAGCTTAGTTTCCTTACCGTGTTCTTCTGTCGTCTCCACTCCCCGAGAATGCAGATATCCGTATTCACTTGCTGAACAAGGTCAGCCAGCTCTCATGACTTCTCTTTAAATGCTCACCACGGGTGCCATCGCCTAATCAAGCTCAAATTCGACGCAATGATCCAAGGCGGCACTGGTGACGTACACGCAGTACGTTCCTGCTAATTCACACACGGTTCGGGCAATGGTACTCGAACCCAGAATCCCTCACGATATCCTCACCCTGGTTCACTTCCCGCAGGACTTGGCTAGCATCCTCTGCGCTCATACGCCAAGAAATCACCTCCGTCCCCGTGCAGGGCATTGCGGCGCCCGGCACTTTCATTGTGACCGTCCTCTCAGACAGCACCGCTGGTCAACTGGGGCACAAAGGCGACTTTTGCTGAACCGGACACAACGACAGTGGTTCCCCTAGCTCCAAGTTGCGGTACAGCCCCAAGTTCAAATCCAGGCTCAGATCCAAATCGGTTGGCAGATCCCTGAGCCTACTGACCACTTTCCAGATCAACGTCCCCGGCTGACAGTTCGTTTCGGTTATGATGAATGGCTTCCCAGTTCGATTACAGTTGGACACTGCGTCGGATATTACAGTTATTTTGGAGAACCTTGGATAACGTTCGGCCGACCTTCAATTCGACGGGTGTCTCAATCTGCCATCAGCGCTTGTGGCGGTCGTTTGTAATTAAATGGCTAATTGCTATGTTGTGTCTCATTCCGAGGCACAACTATTAACGGTTCCTGCTAGGTCTCCGGCTTAAATCTCAGTTTGCCCGGGCTCGATTGGATGGAACAACTTGGCCTGTTCGATTTTACAATTCGAGCAGTTCGAAACCAGATGCAGTTCCTTGCCTTGCCACGCGGCGAGACGACTGAAATCGTTCAATGGTTCACATCGGTGTTTCAGGAAGGTTTGGAATCCAAACAATCTTGCATCTATCCCGAGGACTTCAACCCGTCTTCTGTCCATAAAGAAGGGTACCGCACGCAGCGTTTGCGCTCGTGGACCCAGAGCTCAAACGCGTTGAGGAACAGGGCTTCCTCATTCCTGAGATCGTACCACTGACTTCATCAACGACAACTGCTACTACCAGCGCTTTACGACGACCGTTCAGTCAGCCCAGCCTTACAGAAACGATTATGTCTGACGATGGTACCCAATTCACGTCCTATCAGTTTGAAAAACTCTGCAAGCGTAGCGTCACTAAACACGTTTGGTCGCCTCCATATCATTTTAAGTCCAACGGGCAGGCAAAGCGCTTGGTCGGCACACTCAAACATGCTGCTCTCAAAAAGCATAGGATGGGCGTGTCTGAAGAAGTCCTAAAGCAGCTCCTACTTGTCCATTGAACGACTCCTAACAGGTTGCTGAGCAGTAACCAATTTCTTGCCGAAGCCCCTTCAGGTTGCATTCTGCAAACCACGCTGACAGATCCTGACGAAGCGATCAAAACACAAGCAATTTTCTCCAAACGAACAAGCTACGCTATCATCTCAAGCACCCGTCTGTGCCTGCGACCATCGGCTCAGCCACGGCCAATTGGCAAAAGGTGTGATAACGAGACGCCGGGGCAAGGTGCTTTATGGGAATCTCGTTGTTGGAGACATTTAGGTCCGCCATCATAATAAGCTCCGGCTACGTCATGGTGCTGATAATAAAGTCAACGACAACCAGGGAACTATATCTCTTTACCTATTACTGGATACTCTAAGTTTCTTGAGGTAAATAAACCACTCGAAGCATATACATTAACTCCGCCGACCGCCGAGACAAATCGTCCTAACAGACGCTGGAGCTATCCGTAGCGCCGACAGTTGACTGTTATTCAGATTGACCAGATGAAGATCAGCCACTACCAATCTCCGTAAGGGAAGTGTCGGTGAAGTCTCCAATTCCCTTAAGATGTCGTTTTATTTGCCCTGAAAAAGGTCCAGCACATTACCATTTTAAGTAACCCCCAAAGATGACACTGATATATGATTCTCCGTCTTTCGCGAGCGTTCTGGACCTTTCGTTACTATTTTTGACATCCCGCCTACATGCTCGTCTTCTGATTGGAGCCTCGCCGTAATGTCTGAACTTTTGTCTGGTCCATTGTTCTACCCTGATCTCATATTAGTCACAAGCCCTATAAGCAAGAACGAGTTTGTGACCACGTGGTTTTCAGAGTGTCCAATATAATAAAGCCCTGGTTGTAGGCCAGTCTTCTTCCAATTTTCATACGTTGGCCTTGAGTGATTGGGTTGTCTGGCAAGTTCTGGGAAATTCCTTCGTCTGTTGTTCACTGTGGTTAATGGTTGTTCACTTCTATGCCGTTTCATTAACCATTGTACTATTTGTTATAGTCAACTTACGCGCTCACAGACTGTAGATCTAGGTACAACACCCACACGCTTCGGGAAAACAGTTGTCCAGATAGATTTGTCTAGAAAAATATGACAGCTAAAACAGTTACCCAGTTGCCACCCGTACAATGAACTGCGTCGTACGCTTTCAGCAACCACACTTCACTTTTTCGTTCAACGTCTGCTCACTTACGCCTCTGTGTGAGGGAACTTTCTGTTCACCCCCAAATCATGTTGCAATAATCATTTATCTGCTGTTGCACAGCAGAATTCATTGAGCGTACGACAAGACGATTGTTCAAAATTATGAGACAGTATTATCCAGCCCGGCTAAGAACTAAGATAATAAAATCGATAAAAGATGCCATAATTGCTCACCTTTATAAGCACGAATGGCAGACTGAATCCGTTAAGGTCACTAACAAAGTTCCCGTCAACCAACCGACGTCAGTCTAACAGCACCATATCTATATTGGTCCATAATGGTGTTCATGGATCGCTCATTGCGTTTACTCGAGACCCATATGCATTGACTCAGAACAGCTATTGTAGTGAGGATGAACGATCGTAATATACTAGTCACACGACGGCTACTCAGTAGTAGGACCAGAGCATATATTTTTACATCCAAGTAGCCGCAGGAAAAATACAGGAAGAAACATCGAAGTGCAGCATCGCATAAAATGGTTCATGCTGTGTAAAGGAACTGAGCCTTGGCGTCTGTGGCAATCGACACGGTCTGGGCCGAGTACCATACGCAAATGAGTGTTTTTGTTTGTGGTCCCGTTTAAGCGCTTAATCCATGTATTGCTTTCTTGAATAAATAACCTTTGTGTCATCCGTGTTCTTGGCTCACAACACTACAAATGGATTACTGCTTTACTCGTTGTCCACTTTCTAACAACCCGTACGACACGCCATAACAACACGAAGTGTAAGCAAGACTAGTGAAAAAAGATTTGCGTAGTTTGTGAAAAAATACATCACAAAACTGGGCCATATCAGAGTGTAATGAAATGTGATACACATTTTAAGCAATGTAAATGAACCAGCTCATCATTGTACTCTATACGCACACATTTTGTGCCCGTGGCGGGATAACTGACCTCATGTGCCAGAGTGCATTTTACTACGCACACATACCTCTACCATGTAGCTATAACCGAAATCGCCGTGTAGCATCGGCCGAAACAGTTACGATTCACTTACATAATCCGAAGCCGTGCGCACAAAAGCGCATTCGTTCGAGCTCTTAATCTACTATGGTCAGCGATCACTGTATCCCTACATCCTATTCACCAATCGCAAGTGTCATAAATTGTTTGTGGAGCATCCAGCTAAAAACTAATATGTACACTCTCAGACTGTGTTTAGAATCCGTATGCAATATTTAATATTCATCTGATGGTGATAACTCGAAAACTTGTTTTCGTCACTTTATAGTCCTGATGAAACTATGAGACTGGAAAAAAAGAAAAAGAAAAGCAAGTTTTGAATCCACACCTGTCTAGTCAAGTTCGTTTCAGCTATTATTACACACTTCAGATGATAGAAAGGTTTATATTTACCAGCCTCTTAAGGTTGACTTGTCAAAACTAATTTGAAATAGACAGTAGAGTTTTACATAAATTAATCAACACTAAAATAATAATCGTACTGACCCAACATTTTTAGTCATCCTCCAACGAAAATTGACATCGGACACAAATTTCGCTATTGCTAGAGTGTCAGCCATGAGCACCTTTAAACCAGTTAACATTAGTATTTGTTCAATTGTAGAGTTATTTTGGATGGTTTACAATTTTTGACATGCAAGTTGTCTATATGCACCATATATTTGAAATCATATCAATTGTGTGGTAGACTACATAATATTGGAGTGTAAGATTTTCAACACTGATGTTTGTTTGGTTTGATTCATGAAACCCAGCTATATAACCTCGATTAAGTGTGTTGTATAGAGTTTGTGAGAGTCCTCACAGCTATATAATCATTCTATCCGAATGTAAGGCTATGATTAACCGTTTTCGAAAGCCTGGTAGTGAAATCAGTGAAGTAAATTTTCGGAACTGAGCACTAAATTACCTAAAAGCATAGTTGAACTACAGTTTTTATTTTTTGACAATTCTGAGATTTTTATCAAATGAAATGCTGCACTCCTATCTGTAAAATTACATAGTCGTTTGAAGTTCACTGTAGAATATCTTTAGAGAGTTTACTGCACTAATGGATGTACATTTTGAGCAGCGGAAAGAGTAAACTACAAAAGTTTATTTGTAGTGAAGTGTTTGGTGAAAAATTCACACCGTTGTTTTGAACAACAAAACTCCACTAGACTGGTATATAAGACGATCCAACTCATATGGAAAAAATATGGATTCCGATCGAGGGAACTATGAATAACAGAGACATTATTGCATTAAACAAATATACATTTAAACAAGATAACGAAAACAGATGTTACCGATATTGCTGGATAAAGTACCAAGTTGGGTCATTTGAAGTTTATATTAAATTGAACGTCACCCACAATTAATCGCAGCTGTCACATCCCCATAGACTGTCCATTCGGCCCTTATGAAAAAGAAGCACTATACTCGAGTTTCGCTCTCATTGGAGCTCGTCAGCAGTGCATATCATCGCCACTACCTGGACTACAACTCCGGCCACACTTTCATGAGGCAACCATGTTTACCACTGCGCCATTGATCTCACGTTAGGCACGGCCGTAATATCACAAGCAAACCTACAGCCGCATTCGCCTGTGAGTGATGCTCAGGTAGACCCATCGTCTCGATAGCAGACACAGTAACTGTCCCGTTAACTCCAATCGACGACCGCATGACTAAAACTTCTCTTCAAATTCAAATTACAGAAATAATCAACTTGTTGAGCGATATTTTGATTGGTGATGTGTACTGATGAGTGACAGCTACAATCAGCTGTGAATGATGTTCAGTTTATGTGTGGGCCAAAATCTCATACTACTCATCAGTACAATTCCTATTGTTAGTAGTGTAATCAACTGCTCTTAATACAAACCAGAATTTTTAATATGGGAGGCTGCAACTAATTCATACGTAATAAAAATTTCATGATGGATGTCGGAGATTTTGCAGCTAGTTATTGATTAGGAAGGCTTTCATGCAATTTAGTGAATAGAAACGAAGATGTTCTCCTCAACGTTCAGAGGATATACTGGTTCTGCAGAAAATTCAGACGAAATGTTAGCGCCACTAAAGAAGTTACTGGTGACAATTGGAGCTTAATAACAAATGGCTGATTTAAAAAATACGGATATTCTTACATTTCATAAATGGTAAATAAATTTAAAAAATCTAAGTTTTACAATCAGTAAACATCATTCTATGTAATTTTTTAAAAAGTTCGTTGCAGCAGATATAACGTGTCAATATTTACAAGGTAACACTATTAAATAGGTTACCTATTCATTAATTTCGGCCTGATATACGTAGTTTTAAAATTTTACTAATATCGTGGTTTAGAAAACACAACTTCTAATGAGCCCATTTATTCGTGGATATATTACAGTTTAATGTTACCTATAAAGTGTGGAGCACCTGAGCAGGAGGTTTGTATTTGCAATAATGCTGACGGTTTCCGTTCATCATGATTTTGGTTTACAAATAGGTATTCAATCGGATTGACCACATTGGTAGTTATCTGACTTCCTGGACGCTCAGCGGATCACCAATGTCTCCTAAATAACAAACCACATCAACAACATCTTTTGTAGGAAACAACCGACTCCAGTAGAAAACATATTGAAGGTCATTCACCTTAATGAACGGTCTCTTTTCAACCTTCATTGTAATAACTGGGTTTAAAATTGTGTAACGTAAAGGTCAACTTGGTCAAACTAGATTGACTGAGTCTTAGGGTGGGCCTGCGCCGGTAGTCCACATGTGCTGAACAGTTTAGTAAGTTTCTTGCTTGTCACGTCCTTTGCACAATTCCTGATGTGGATTAGCGCGAATAACGAAGTCTTCACCTTGCCTTAGTTCACCTGAATCGAAAACAATTGGTAACCTGACAACTACACTACTGGTCTGTGCAGTTAAAGCTACGCTTTTGATCATATCGCTGCCACATACTGTCATAAATGTCAAGACTGATGTTGAAATAAGCGTCGGTTTAGACGCCGTAAATCATGCTCATCTGACTGAAGTTCCTTGAGTTCGTTGGTATACTGTCCGAATATCATTAAAAACGAGCAATAAGAATGCAAATATTATTGGGTTACAAGAGTCCAGAGCAGCAGCAGTGATCTGCACTCCAACCAATAGGTGTGTAGTGATCCAAACTGCCAAACGTATCATCAACGGCATGCCTATGTCGACAGTAAGTTAGATATCAGAGTCTGACAACTGTTACAACACGGAAGGTAAGAAGTTCCTTACTTCGTGAATCTAAAAAATGAATAATTCAAAAGCCTTACGGAGAGGAACTAGTTAAATTTCGGAGTGACTTACAAACTAATGCTTCAAAGACATTAAGCTGATCAAATTAATGTCAAACAGCTTTTAATTAAGTGGTTAAATTTAACTTCCGGTTTTTATGATGCATAGAAAACAAAGCAACGACTGGATACTTTAAGTTGAAAAATTTGTTCCTTTGAAACTTTCGGGTAATTCTGGAGCAGATTTGATTATTCCGGTTTTGTATGTACATTTAAACTGTACTAATATCCAAAATTTTCTGAAAAATATCTTAGTAGCAAGCGGACACAAAACATTCATTTACGGTTTCTTGCAAACCTAAATATTTTAGTATTGTGATTTCACATACATCATGACTAGCTTTGTTTTCCAGTAATTAGCTAACGAGTTGTCTTCAAAAAAAAAAACAGTCACACTATCAGCTCTAAGTGAACGCTTCGGAAAAGGTAGAAATTCGTCCTTCAGTGGTACCTCTTTTTCATGATAAACTGTAAGCACACAACGTAAACCCAATTAGACCAAAGTGGCTTGGTCTGTGTGTGTGCGTGTGTGTGTGTGTGTGATTCCAGTTACCAATTCAAGACGCGGGAGCTGTTGGAGATTTCGCGAATTTCATTAAGTAGACAGGTATTCTTTTCTAGAGATATGATATACGTTAAACTTGTAGGAATTAAGGTCTCCACACATTTTTTTTAATCACTCGCTAGGGAAATTTACAAAGACTAAGGGAAGCTAGTCAGTCATTCGAACACGTACCAAGTGTAATCGAAACCAAAGTAACGCGTTTCATTTGGTTTTCGACTGCTGCGGTATGCGCCGTCCTTACCGAAGAGGCTCCAATTGATGACGAATGGTATGGCTAAAGTAATTCTCGATTATCGTTTCCCAATCTTTTCCTACCCCCGTAGTAGTGTTCACGATAATTATTTTTGAGGGGAACTGTTGTTCTTCCTCTTGGCAATTTATATCATAAATGACCCGTGGAAATGTCGGTAAAGATTACCTATCTCACCGCATCACCAAAGATTTACCTTCAAACACACACTTTATAGCATATTCTCTAATATAGTCTGGCTTATTCTAATTTGTTAGTATGTCAGTCTTTCAGCAATTACCTTTGTTTGCTCTGCTACTTCTATCTACATGCCGGAAGCGTAATAAACAACGGTGAAAGATGTCGTCTGCCTTGTTCCAGTAGGATGCAGTTTTTATGTTGATCACAGTATATGTAAGCGGTTTTTTGGTTTAAATGTAGTGAAGTTATTTTTATCTTTTCAGATCTTTCAATTCTTTTCCATACATCAAAACCTATGACAGACCTTTCCTGTAGATAATTTGTGACTGTGTTTGCTTAGTGTGACTTTGATTGAGTTTAACTACTTCGCGTTGAACGTCTCAACCATTGTACACTTGAGCACTTATACAAACACACATTGTATCAACCTTCAGCATTTGCTTACAACTTTGTTGTTATCAGGGTAATAATCATCTTGCCGCTAAAATATCCTTGTTCTCCATTCATACATTTTTTAATGAGTGTCTTTTAATGCTGAGAAATGAATTTGTACAAGGAAACGTTCACACATTGAATGCACTACATCCTGTCTTGCTTGTGCGTTTGGATGTGCTTGAAAATTCACTGACAAACCAGCCAACTTACACAAACGGACAAGTAAGCTGAACTTATTTATACAGACATAAACCCAACTGAACATTTCGAAAAAACGCAAACAAACTTCGTTTTGTCGCATTTTTATCGGTTGGGAGATATGCTTCAACCATTCCAAGCCTGACTATGTTCCGCGTGAATCTAAAACTCAAAGTTGTACTGGTTTACAGTTTTACTGCGGTATACTATTTTCTCGAACATGACAATCCAACCATACTTTTTCGGGCTTCTCGGGCCACTTTTAATGACTGAAGCGATTATCCAACGGGGGCATCGGGCTGTCACAGAATTCTTAACGTTGGAGAAGATTACTTCAAAGGACACCCATTAACTCACGATGACTATGCATGAATGCTACTGTGCATAACTGTCTACATGCATGACTTTCTGCTTGATGTTCAGTTTGATTGACGCAAAAGGCCGGGATAAAAATGTACGCCAGTACCTGGATTACTTACTACAATTTCCCAGGTAACACGGCTCGAGCGTCAAGAAGTATCATTCGCGAATACAACTTAAAGAGACTTGGTCACCATCGAGTGCTTCTATGCTGACCCAATACGACTTTCAGCTGTTTGTCTGTATGAAATGTCATATGAAAAACGCGTTTGTTGTGATGAACGAGTCAAGTGAAGTATGAAAGTATGATTGAGCAGGTATGATAAGGAATTATAGTTGAGATGTGTTGAGCAAACACACATACGAAGGAGAAGAGTGTGTAGAGGGTCTCGAAGAATATGTTGACTAAAGAGTACTGTTTGTCATTGAAACACTGCCACACATACACTGGGCTCAAACATTTCAAAACACCACCAATGCAATGTACACGGTTTCTCTGAACTACTGCTGTTTGTATCGAACTGCGAGGGCAATCAATTTTACTATAGGAGTAGAATTTGTAAAGTCCGTCTGGATGAGGTTTACGAAGAATTTAATAGTTCATGAAATAAACTGATCAATTCGCCAAACAGATCATTCAGTGGTTCCGACCACTTTCAGAAATAACAAACCATTGGCAGTACATCGGTCAATCAGAAATTCACTGAAAGCGTATTTTCCGAAAAAATAGGTCATACTAAAAACTAAATATGTGCTTACTGTGTATTAAACTAAAAAACTGTTAGGCACCTCCTCCCGCTGGAATCTACCGTAAACGTTGAACTGAAACTAGTCTGCGGTAAATTGACGAAGAGTCAAATAGACTGTAAAAATCCTCGAGAGTTGAAATAATAAAACCCACGGATACTCTTGGCTACTAAGTTATGAAGGTATCTGACAAATTGCAAGATGAGCAAAAGATCGAGAACTGTGATTAACTGACTATCGAAAAACAACCGAAAAACAATGCAATCTTCAAGAAAGGACCCGCATCAAAATTCACATGATCTTTCCTTAACAATCAAAACATACACACCGTCACCGACAACAATCCGGACCATGAAAATCTTGAATCTATTATTGCAACTCATTTTTGCTCAGCAATTAACTGCAAGATATACATAATCAACTAAACACAGGTCAATTGTTAAAACGTAGAGAACATTCGAACTGAAAATATTTACGAGATACCGTTGAAAATTGGTCGCCTACGTGGAGACCCTGCACCTTCACATCGAGCGAATTGGATGGTACAAAAGTTTTTCAAATAAGTTTAAACTTTTAAAGGGACGAACACAAAAGATAACCGTAGCAATGACAACCAATCAATAGCCACAAAACAGATGTAGGCAAAACATTCACCATCAGAATGCCATGAGTGCATGTTTTGTGTCATTGTTTGCACTTTTACCCGTTCAATTCCCTAAGGTCCATGATCAAAGTGGATACGACCTGAACACTTAAAACAGTGGTCGGAAGTTTGAATGATAAAAATTTATTTCCAACCGTGACGAATAACTTTGAACGAAAAATAGCTGGACGGTGGTGTAAATAAAATGAATAGTATATGAAAAGTATGTGGTATATCACAATAATAATTCTTCTATCAATTTATTCCGTTTCGGCGCATAGATGGCATTTCACGAGACACAAATTGTGCGATCCCTTTGCAGTAAAGTGAAGTATTCAGTAACAACGTTTTCTTTTCATTCATCAAGAAATAATCTTGGTTGATGTCAGATTTTGTCCATGTTTGAATCGTCTATCCGTTTAATTGATGTCGGCGGCAAATGAACATATTCGGTCATTTGGGCATGATTTCTGAGCAAACCTTTTCTCAAATTTATTCAAAATGCACCCGATAATTTCACGAGCATGGTTTTGACAATCGGAGTAGTTCGCTAATCAGACTACTAGTCACAAGTCCCTAGGATGGGATAATATCTACCGCTGTTTGAGTCCTGTTCACAACATTCATCGTCAGCTGGCTAGGAACTCCGTGGATCAACACGCTGTTCAGGTGGATTATTTCTCTAAATCACCTGTTGGAGCAGGATCACCAAATAGTTACACAACCACCAGACAACTTGAAAACACACAACCGGATTCGGTGAATGTTCATGGAGCATCATGTCGTCACGCAGCAATTTGATGAAAACCACAAGTTTTGGTTCCCGTTGAATTTGCAGGAACGCAGTATGCACACTTCATCATCATCATCATCATCATAGACAGCAATACATCAGTGATTCACACTGATGCTTAACTGCCACACAACCATGAAGAAGAAACAAACCCTGTTTAGGAAGAGAGAAGAAAAAAGAGGGAAGGGAGGGGACCTAACCACTAAAAAAGAGCTACGTCTACATTCAAACATACAACATCAAGGCGCCTACACCTTGCAAACAAACAACCGAGCTGTAAGTGAAAGTATGCATACTTCACGGTTATCATGTTCAAATCAACACATCATTGCCGACCTTTCCTAAACTCTCACGTCTGTATGTTCGCAAAATCACAAACCTAGCCGGATATAATTTCTATTTATATTTACATAAGCGATATGATTATTTATGCAAATTCACGTCATTCACATATTCACAAATGTGGGTGACACGATGACAAGTGAATCAGCCACTGTTATTTGTTGGGGATTTATATTGAAGTCAGCAACACATTGAACCGTATTTTGTTGTTTACATATCAGAGGAAACCAGCAATAAGGGAGTGTTGTGTTCGTATCCGTATTCTATCAACCGTAAACCTTACTAGCTATGACAACGGTAGGGAGAACACGTGACTCAGTGGAAGTACAAACCGCATTCTAGCCAGCAATAAGGGAATACCTAGTTGAGTTGAACTGAAAACGATTGACTAGCCAGTATTGCTTTTCGGTGCAAGCTTTCTTAACGAAAATATCAAACTGACATAAATCAGCAGTTTGCCGTTGACTGCTGTGAAATACCAACCGTAAATTTGTTACGAAACTGACATTACCACGGTTGTCAGCTTCCGACAAATCTGCACAGGTCATGCACATTAGCACCAGTCATGGCGTTTCCTCGTCTTCACTTCAGCTGTTTACATATCTTGTAATATTCCGGTATGTTTCTTCGTCTCTTTCATTTAATCCATTGCCTTCTATTCCGTTAATTAATTCTGACACTTGAGAAGTATGACAAGATTGCATATGGACTCATCACTAACATTGTGTGTTGTCTGGAAATCAAGGCCATCTGCAATTATGCTCCTTTCGAAACGAGTTGACTGAAACTCAAATGGCGCTACAAAAGTTGTAATCGATATTGAGTGGTTTTCAAGCTGTTTTACTTCAAGTGTTATTCGGTAATTATTTGTGTGTTTCTAAAATCACGAAACAGAATAATATAAGTAGAAACTGTTAACTTGTCTTTCACACTTTGATCCACTTGTTCGTTCTAGTTACGTGTAGATGGAGTAGTTGTTCATTTCATTGCGTTTCACATCCATGGTCTGTGTTTCTAACTCAGTGTTGTTACTCCGATGAAAGACGGTTGAGAAATCTGGAAGACTCTCTATTGTATTTCGAAAGTTGTGAAATCTATTAGACCTGTGGGGAAATTTACATACACGGAGAAGCTGGGAATGCTCACATACAGTTTAATCCGTTTTGGACAGCTTAGAAATAAAATGCGAATCGGGAGCTTGCTTAAAGTTTGCAAGGAAAAATGACATGTTAATAAGAAGAGGAATCGGAAATTAACCGCCCTGTATCAGGCAAACAACGATCACACTGCAATGTACAACAGAGATCAGCTGAGTATCATGAACATTAACAGATCGAAAGTATATTCAGTTCATTCCATCGATTATGTTGATCAAGTTATCTGAGTAGTCCGTCTGGTGTACCAAATATGTGTCAAGTTTATGTGTGAGTTCAATTAGTAGTGATACGATTACGACAGCCTGTGATAGCAGACTGAATACACCTGTAAACTAAAGGAGTGTTCTCTTCAATTCAACCAAGTCCACTATGGTTATAGCAAGCTACCCATGAGATAGACATTTTCATTATACACAGGAATTTTGTTGTAGGTAAGGCTTGCCTCATCCGGTTGTACTGAGTCTGTTTTCAGAGCTTGTCTGCGTGATATTACAATATGCCAGTTTCTGTTCGCATTTTCAGGATGTCGTTATGAAGATCACAACAGACAACAGGATGGAACGGTCGAAAGTGCACCAGATCGTGATGGTTTTTTAATTGCGCGTTTACACTAAGTTTGCCTTGTGTACATTCTAGTTCCCAGAACTGCTCACAAATCACCACAGCCATTTTCTCATTTGTGAAAAGAACACTTCTGGACGTTGAACATCTTTCTCAACATATGGTCATCGAATTTCCGATAGTAGTCATCATCTGCCAACTATCTCGAATGAATTATTTTCTAAGTTGTGTCAAC
>JTDE01001004.1:15643-34123 GCA_014338405.1 Paragonimus skrjabini miyazakii | reverse complement strand
AAATGAAGTGTCCTCATGTCTATCCCATAGACAGATGTTTCACCGTGTGCACTGAGCTTAACCTGCACTTCAAAAAGCACAGTGCAGAGAGCGGAGTGATATTGATGAATGAAATAACATGTCGACATTTGCGTGCAACACAGACGAATGTTCCAGGACGATGAGCTCGCGGTAGACACACTTTTATTGAACATTCTATTTTAGATGAGACCCAATTGTGAAAAGTCATGACTTCGGCTGGATTCAAACCACTGACAGAAACACCATGCCCAGACATGACATGCACTCTACCAGCTGAGCTATGAACTCATGCTATACCAAGTACACCATTGATTCACCGTAGAGAGCTCAATGTATCATTACAGTCTACATTGAGTGGCTGTAAAAGTCTTCCTCAATATTTACGATAGCATCACCTCATATATAATTTTGATATGGGCTGTCCATAGATTTTTGGGCGCAAATTTTTCATAATTTTTTTCATTTATGTCGCGTTTTTATGCAATATGGTTGCTTCCCAAAATTTTCAGTTGAGTATCATACATCAGTGGTGATAAAGTTCGTCATATTTCGTAAACTAGTGTTAACTACCGCGAGCTCGGTCGTATACCCTTAGCGTCTTATATGCGTCGTTTGGTAAGTAAGTCAAATCAAGTGTGCACTCTATTCCTTGTTTTACTTGGCATAAATACTGATTTTACTAACACCTACAGTCTTTGAGCGGGCGTTACAGATTTGTGGTTCTACTCGTTCACAGTTCCATCGAAATCAGTTTCATCGATTATACTTAATTAATATGTTAGTTCTCATTATTATTTAACCTCTCCCAGAGGGCTTTTTGTTGTAACGTTTGGATGATTTTCAGGTATATCATATGAAATGAGAATATGTCAACGGAACACTGCATTCATCCGGAAGCGTTATCATTAACCGGATGCGACATATGTTATTCCCGGGGGATAAACGAATTTATCATCACGTTAGAATATTGGTGAACCGTATCGTACGTCACTCACGTTATCTAAAATATTTTTGCCTACAACTATTCATCTTTGCTGTGATTCGTTACTTTCATGAACCGGTTTAGTCCGGATATGAGCCCTGTTCTCAAATAAACCATCAAGTGAACCCTCGGAAGGTTGTGTAGAGAAATAGCAGAGCTGATGTACCTTGAGTCGAGTCGAATGTCAGACGGAGCATGTTGACAGAGAACGCATGAAGTTGACAGAACTTTTTCTCGAAACAGTTTGATCAAACTAGGTCCAAAAGAGACAAATAAGCGAGAGATAGTCTGGCAGGGAACCACACACGTTTTAAAATGTGATCAACAAATACATCGTTTTGGTGCGCTCAATTATTGGAGCAGGTAGAGATATTTGGGAGACAAATTTGTGCATAGCTTATCTCACATTCGCCTAATTTGATTCAACTAGCTTGTTATAATGCTCGGTCACTTTTAATGAACCGTCAAATTAAAACAATACTTTACAGGTATTCTTGAAACTGACAAAGAAGCAGTGCAACTGGTAACCATGTTTATTCATTCACAACTACATTTCCTGGTCAGCAATGTCACTCTGACGTTAATGGGAAACATTTTGCCATTTTGTTGTCATGGCGAATGAACGGGCGACACACTAACACCACGATTCATCATCATTGTGATTGTTATAATGACCCTCATCACCACAACTAACATTATTAGTAGTAATATCAACTGATATTTGTTGACGTACTGCATTGTTTTTCTGAGCCTGGAATGATTCAAATGATAACCAAATTGTGCCCACTCTCATATGCTCTGAGATAGACAGTCCGTTTTGAACTATGAAGAGTTTCGCATAAATTCCTGTGTTTGTACTGTTGCTGATGGCATGTTGGCATAAATAGCAGTTGTACTTGTTACCCTTGTCAATCTGTCAACTATAACGTCAAAAATAAATTCAGTTTTTGCTGAAAAAAACGTCTGTGTGCTGCGTTTGGGGATATTCAAGTTAACTTTTAGAGATTCCGCTATCATAACAGTCTATCTGACTTGGTGGGCACGGAGCATACAAGGGAGTGTTTTGATAGACGAAACTCAATATGGCACTTCTAGACTCCTTTTGTTGTTTAGTCACTGATTTAGTACAGCACGTATTACGCTTAGAGTAGAGGTTTTATCACTAGTTCGAACCAACCGAAGCCTGAGTTTTTCACAAACGGATCACTTAGTAATTGACAAGTTTGCCTTATTACTCACTAATACTGCGCGATATCATGTTATGGTCGATAATCAGTTTAGAAGAGATCCATTTTCGAGAAATCTAGGCTTCGGCTAGATTCGAACCAGCGATAGAAACATGCCCAATTGCGGCAAATGCTCTACCAGCTGAGCTGTTTCGAATCCCGCCGAAGTCCAGATTTTCCACAAATGGATCTTTTCTAAATTATAAAATCCGCCAAACTACTTATCAATAATCGCAAATTTTGGCAGTTGACTTGCTTCCTTACATGATTGGTTTCCGACCACGTGAGTAATACTCAGTATGTTTATTAACCAGATATTTGATTAACCGGTTTCCATTGTATGCGAATCCATTAATATATAGTAAAAATATTCGGGAATTTCTTCACGTGTGTAGCCGGAGGTTGCTTCTGGTTACTAATTCTTGGAGAGGGGCAGGTGGACCGAACAATGTATACTGAAGCCAGTGCTATGCGTTTACTCTTTATGTTTTACAGTCGAAAACTGTTAACCACAATATTTGAAAGTGTTTCGTTACAAATTGTTGAAAATGTTCTAGGATAATGGACTAAATCCGTTTTGTTTAAAGACTTTAACTTGTCGTCTGGGCACTTGTCTGTGGCTTATAGACTGTTGAACAAATAACAGTCCACTCATGTTTCGTGGCATTATATAATGCCCTCTGAATTGTTAATTATGGCAGACCTGATTGGCTGTTTACTAGGTGAACTCCACAAGTGCACAACTGTGGTTGTGATCAGGGTTGCACTTCATCCACTACAAAATTGGAGACTCATTGAAAACTAACTCGTTTTCGTTTACTGTGTGACCAGTGTATTTCATAATTCCCCGAGATTGTCAGTACACCAAAATCACTAACTGAAGAGGCAATGCAAACACTCACTATGCTTTTGTGAGCGTCCAGTTTCATTTCCTTCGTTTTAGGGATCCTGTCAAAAATATCTCCACGTCACCAGACCACTCAAATACTTTAATGTACCAGATGTCAAGGCATTACATTAAGGAGTTCAGGGTAGATGATGCTCGACCTTAGTGATGGGGGCAATGTCTTCACACACTGATGAGAATGTAGTAGAATTTGTTGGGCTTGTCTCTATTTGTAAGTCAGGCTTTCACGTACTTTCTGCATCACCTTGAACTGTGGTAGATGCTGGCTGAATGATTCCACGCCATCACGGTTGAGTCTCCTACCATACTAACTATTCTTGCTTAAAGTACACCTCACTGAATTAGTTACCAGATGACTTAAATATTTGTTACAATGCAGCAATCTGGTGTATATTTATGCACACTTGTCTACTTGCCAGAAACTTGAGTTTTTCCAGGTGAACACAGCTACATACTATCAGTAAGCCAGAAATAACGGAAGAGTCATTTTGAGTTATGCACTAATGCATCACTCAATACATGGGTGTGACTTGCTGAGGGATGTTCTTTTACTTGAAACTCCAAGCGTTAGATGTCTTTCTAATAGGTGTGATTCTAGTGGCGTTATTAAAAGACATTAATCCTATAAACGATAAACATCAAACATTCAAGGTGTTCCCACATAATACTTACATTTCGATTATTTTTGTGAGTAGCGCACTCATTATAATCTTTCAACGGAATAGTCGTATGCACCGTGATTAATAATAAGTTAGGGTAATTGCTTATCAGAGATCTTCTTTTATATATAAAAAGTAAATCTTCCTCAATACACACATCTAACACTAAACATAAATAAAGTGTGCTTAGTCGATCATCGAGAGCATCTTTGACGTTTAGTCAAACGGACACAATCAACTCATCAGGCACGTATAAAGTAACTCACTCAACGCAACACCAGATCGTGGTCTGCCGTAGACGTACTTTTGTTTTAACCTACCTTCAGTTCTGCTCTTTTTGCATGCCATAATGTAGTGGATTGTTAAAATTGACTACATGTTGAAGTCATCACCACTACACAAATTTAAAAGTGCACCGAACTAGTGACACTTTTGGATCTCTGATGAGTAATCGGGGATTTTGTTAATTTCAAGTCGAACATCACCCACAATTGATCGCAGCTGTCGCATCCCCTTATCGCGGGGTTATCGATTGGAGTTAACAGACAGTAACTGTGTCTCCATTTCGAGACGATCGGGCAACCTGATCATTGCTCACAAGCGAAAGTGGATGAGCGTTCACATGTGATAATTCAGTCGTGCCTAACGTGAGGTCAATGGCGCAGTGGTAAACATGGTTACCTCATGAACAGCATGTCCGTGGTTCAAGTCCCGGCAGTGGCGATGATATGCACTACTGACGAGCTCTAATGAGAGCGAAACTCGAGTCTAGTGCTTCTTTTCGAAGGGGGCCGACTGGAAAGTCTATGGGGATGCGACAGCTGCGATCAATTGTGGGTGATGTTAAACTTTTGGATCTGGTGTCACAGTCTATGGACTATGGGATATAAACCACTTTATATCCATGTATTGGTCTGACCATATCAAAATGATCTCCTGTTCATAAATACTACTGTTCACCTCTGATCATTAGGGTGGCCTTTTTAAATTTATTTTTCGACTGACTTATTAGTTCTGAGATGATAATTTCGCTGTTGTGTTTGAACCTCCGTTATACATCATCATCATCATCATAGACAGCAATACATCAGTGGTTCACACTGATGCTTAACTGCCACACAACCACGAAGAAGAAAAAAAAGCAAACTCTGCTTAGGAAGAGAAAAGATTAAAGGGGGGAGGGGAGGGGACCTAATCATTAAAAATAGCTACGTTTATATTCAAACATACAACATCAAGGCGCCTACACCTTGCAAACAAACAACCGAGCTGTAAGTGAAAGTAAGGCGTCATCAACAGGACAGCTTCCTCACGGCTTTCACTGCCCCGCGTCATTAAGTGCACTCACTTCACAAACAACTCGGTCAAGCAACGACAACATTCATGCCACTGAGCTCTATAAGCAGCCATCACACCCAAGGTTTCAAGCCACCGACTCTCTGAGTCGCGAGGGCTCCAACCCGGGAGACGAACCCGATCTACAGTGACCAACCCCTTCGTGAACGATTTCACTTCTCTACGCCAGGTCATCATCTGTCCACCTCGCACCTTACGCCCATCGGCCGGAGAGTCGGCAAACAGTGCTCGGTGAGACAAGTGATTAGTTTGTATCCTTAGTACATGACCTAACCACCTAAGTCTGTGCAAATGTAATGACTGAATAAAAGAACTCGTTTGACAATCAGTGCTAAACACCCGCTTCCTAACTTCCTCGTTGTTTACTCGTTGGTGCCACCCGATACGAGCGACTGAACGCAAACATCGGTGGTCAAACACCTGAGAGGAAATGTTTCGCTACCGTAAAGTAATACAACCCTCATTGCCGTCTGATGTACGCGACCCGTAAGCTTCAGAGAGTTACCCTCCTGTCGCCATAAGTGTCTCAGATTAGCAAACACTGCCCTAGCCTTAGAAATACGCGCCTCTATTTCATTCTCTACACCTCCGACGCCGCCGCCGATGATGCAGCTTCCCAGATATACAAACCGGTCAACAACTTCCATGACTTCATTATCTAACATTAAACCTACGTAATCACAGCAATCTTGCAGAAGCACTTTGCACTTCGAGGCTGCAAAGCGCATTCCGAAGTATTTAGCAGAACGCGAAATGGCGTTTAGCATTGATTGTGCCGCTTGAAAGTTGTCAAACAGCAACACCTGATCGTCAGCATAATCAAGATCAGTCAGCCTTCCACCAGGTAGGAGGTCCACACTGACATAATCTGAGTGACGCAAACAGTCCTCCATTATTTAGTCCATGACGAAATCAAACAAAAAGGGTTATACATCAACAATGGGTTTTCCATGCTATCGTAAAGAAAGTTTCATCAACGTTGAAACTGTGAGTATGTACAAACTCGGAGATGCTGGCATTCACAGAAACAGTGCTGATTTGGCAATACTGAAAACATCTGTGCGAGCAAAAAACCGACACAAGCAATTTTTGTGTCATGGTAAGGAATCCGGTTTTAGTAGAACGCGAGATGTTAATTTGCCGTTTTTGTTGTTACAACCTCATAATGTACAAACGGTCGTTTTTCGTATGTCAGTGATGAAAAGAATCCAGAGAACTCATTGCTTCAAAGCGTTAGCTACTGGTTTTAATGATTTCAAATGAGCATAACAAAGTAATGACCAAGGTTGGCTTTCGGTGGCTGAGCATCAGGTTACGTGAAAACATAACTAGAATGAATTCTAAGATTGGCCAAGTAGGAGCTGGTAAACTGTATGATTGCTGACAGTCATGCAATAACATTCTAAATAGTGAGTTCGTTCGTTTCCAGGTCCGAGTGTCACCATAGTTATTTGAAAGTAAAGGTCAAGGTTGTGCAATCCAGCTAATCACACTCATGAATTGGAACAGCTACGGAAACTGCTAACACACACACACAGTCCGTAATCGCTTTGTTGGTCGAAGTTTCAACTCGCCCTGACATAATTATTGTGTTGTAGTTGGTCGGGTGAACAAATGCCAGAAAGCTGTTTTCATTAAGTCGTTGTCCTTACTAGTATGTCCTAGAACTCTTTATGTTCTAGTTGCTTGCAATCAGTGTTTGTTTAACTCACCAAGACGTTTCGGCCCAATCTATTGATATGCGCATGCAAGCCACTGGTCATCGGAATAACCTCAGCTTGGCATCCAGTATTACAAAGCGTTATATTATTCCCAGTATTAAACCGTTGCCCTCATAGTTAGCCGCCTTATAAGCTAAACACATGCACAAAGAATCAAAGTTTACATCTTTTTTGGATTCATCAACAGGATATTTGTCGTGTCCCATTTAAATGGGTTTATTTGTTCTTTCCCTTATCCCAATAAATGTTTATAAGTATATTGGTTTATCATTCTTTAGTGCCAAAAAAATCTCTACTCAATACCTGTTATTTAATGCTCAATTTAATGCTTTATTTAAAGGTGTATGTATTATGGTGCATTGTCTAGTCTGGCATGTTGATCAGAATGCACCAATCGGTTTCACAAGTAACCCACACGACCAAGGTTATTGATTTTGTTGATGAAAGAAAACCGATATGACGTTATCTCAAATGTTGGTATAAGATAGATATCAGTCAGACAGTTTGTCTATATATTTATAATTATATGTTCGCCTACTGGACATATTGTTCACCAGTTGTTAATTCTGGTTTGTTTTTTAGGGACTCATTTTTTGCCAGATTCATCCAAAAAACATTGGTTGTTTTCAGAAAATTCCCTTGTGATACACCTAACCACTTGTTGTACACTTCTGTAGATGTATTTCTATATTTCCCACTAATTCATGTTTCGTTGCATGAGCCAGTTTTTATTCTCCTACCATTTCTCAGTTAGCTCGACTTTTCTGTGCAACCGAAATTCTCCACGAAACTAAAGCAATACTACGTTTTAGTCGATATAGTTCGTGAACGTTTTGATTGAGTTTTCGAGGGCTTGTAAGAAAAATTATTATTCATTCATAATCAAGATATTTTTGCTTCAGTATAGACCGAGTTCAACCCAGTTACGTAAGAGACGTCAAAATCTAATTTTATTGTTATTGATATTATTGACATTAGTATTATTATTGCCCTATACCTCGAGCTTGAGCTAATTACTTTTCATTTGCTCAAAACGTGAGTATGCGAAAAGTTGAAACCTTAACTCTAGGATTGTATAAAGCGTTTTGTTAAACTCACCTGATTTACCAAGTACAACGGTTAACATTATGTGTACCAGAAAATGATTTTCCAGAACTCAATCGAGCACTTAAACCTATCATTCTCACAAGCACTGCAAAACGGGCGATTGAAGGGACACCATGGCAGTAGCCCACGGAGTTTATCGAAATCAGTTAGTTCATTTAGTTCTAAAAATATCTGAATGTACTTTATGCATAAGTATTCTATTAGGATTTACGCTGAAAAGAGGAAGTGTACACCAGTCGACGCCATGTCGATCGATATCCGTCGACCTTTTTTGAGGCACTTCTGGATTTGAAATGGGTAACCTGGCGAGCAGGACAATGTTCAGTGTAGCATAAGAGTGTGGCCACTACTTTACACACTCGGACCGACTAGTCCTCAGCTTGGATCACAATGAACTAATACGTTGGTAGGACTATGAGTGCATTACGACAACATATATTACAGTTACATTGAACTGAGCAACGAGGAAGTCAATTTTCAGCATGATACAGTAACTTGTCGGGAGTGTGCCAAATAGTGTGTCTTAGCCCTGATGCGGAATATCAAAAGTACACTATGCTATTGTTGTGAAGTGCCGCTTATGATTAGTATGGCGTAAGTAGTGAGGAAACACTCGCGTCCGAGAACCAGTGGCGGCTCTCAAAGTTAGACAGACGGAAAACTGTAAACGGTAGTTGGTACCATGTACGCGAACTGCGTGGGATGCTGAGCAAAGAATCTGGTGCTATATTAGTGACTAGGGATATGGAGACAAGTCAGCTCCACGAAACTCATTTGTGATGGTTGTTGCGCATTCTCACGCGGTGTAACGAATGTCTAACAGTGAACAACTTGCCCATAGTTAATGGGATATTTTGTCAGACACAGTTTGAGCACCATTCCAAATAGATTGCAGCCAGCCTCGTTTGGAAAGGGGCACAATTATCTCTGAGCGATATTCAATTTACAATAAACAACTGTGCACGCCAAAACCGTCTTATGGCCACAGTTAGGCTCTATAGTAGAATTACAGAACACAGGGTGGTAGTAATATTTTTGTGCGAACATATAATTTTGGTTTAGGCATCCTAGTATTAGATAGACTTAGCACTTGACTATGTTTGTTCAAGCTGCACCTTTAGGTGTAAATATGCTGATCTCATTTCGAACCCATTGGAGACAAGTAATAAGTAGATGCCTGTCCGCGTGTGAAACTGACGGTCACAAACCTTTAATTTGGGTCACACTATACATACAGTGCTGTCAGTGCGGTTCAGCTAAACTGTCTGTCGAGGAACCATTATAGTCTGTGGTGTTTCCAGTGCTATTGCCAACCCACCTGGTCCCGTGTACATGTAAACATGTAGCAGTCGATCTGTCCTTTCTTCGGTGGTTTCCCTAACTGCCCAAAAGTTGTGGTCAACTCATATTATTTCTATTCCTCACTGGTGCAGTCATCCAACTGTCGCATGTGTTTGCTGAGTTTGATGGTTTCCAAGTTCGATGCTCTGTGTACCCCTCACATAACTTTTCATCACTGTACGGCTTTGGACTAACGATGCTATTATCCGCTCCTGTCAATCCGGTCAACATTCACGAAATTTCTAAATTTCGTTCATACGTAAAAACATTCGAACATTTCCACCATTTTCTCCAAACTGTTTATCCCAATAGTGACTATACGATAGATGAGGTTCGTATTACCCATGTGTGATAATAGACTGATTATAAGTTTTTGAAAAAGCTGTAGAATATAAATTTGACATCACTCAAACTTTCATGCAGCGTTCACATTCCTATGGACTCTACAGCTGATCGTTTCCCAAAAGAAGCGCTAGAATCGAGTTTCATTCTTGTTAGAGCTAGTCCTGATCACGGACAATAGTTTAAATCCAAACCTGCTTTCGTGAGAGAACCGCTGTTGACCGCTGAGTCATACGCAAACGCTTAGAAAAACATTGGATTGCTAGCAATGCTCAAATATCTCCTATCTGGACGATCGGACAGACTGATTTTTATTTACAAGCGAAAGTCGTTTGAAGTCAGTGGCGCAGAGGTTAACATAGTTGCCTGGTGAATGTGTGCCGTTAATTAAAGTCCAAGTACGAAATTTTAATATAGTTCTCTGTTTGAAACAGCTGGGTTAATAGTATATGAGACCATGGAAAATGCAATCAGATGTGAGTGACGCTCAACTTATGTTAACCAAAATACCCTTAACTAGACTACGGAATGAAAAAGGCAAAAAATTATGCGACCTCCTCTGGAATGAGTCAACTTATTAGTTTCGATCGATAACTCACGTCCCAACATACACTTTATCCGGCCAAATTAACATAGGGTGGCTCATATGACCTGATGGATTATTTGAAAACTGCAATACCACTAATTTACTGGCATTCGGCTTGTAAACATTGTCCAAGCCTTTGTCCTCTGTAACAGTCAACACTCAATTACACAATAAAACATGCTCTGTTTATTCGGTTCACTTCTTCTCATTTACAGCAGATGACAATGATAATTTGCCTATCAGATTGAAAGGAATATGCGTGAAACAGAACTGTTAAAAGGGAGGAATCTACATGTTTAAACAAAAAAAGAGAGGGAGGATAGTCCATTGTACTAAATGATTCCGGGGTTTGGGATTAAACAATGAAGGTCAAATACAGGCAGCTGATAGCCAACTGACTGTAAAGCAAGTCTGTTACAATTTCACTTTGATATTTTCTGTGTGTTCTTCAGCAAGGAATAACACTATTCACTCGGCTAAGCCCATATAGCTGTTATCTACCACAGCTCTTTTTAATCAGGATGTCAAGTAGATTGTACACCACCAACCCAGAAGACGAAAAGTTTCAAGTTTCTTATTGCCGCGTCCTTTCATTTGTCTTTATGTCCTTTCGTCAAAACAATGGTTACAAACATTCGTATCCTAAACAACTGACAACGACATGACAAAATGTATGTTGGTACACGATACATGTGGTTAATCTAGTACAGCCATTTGGCTGATAGAACTCTTGAAGTTCCCTCTGCCTAAAATGGTGACCTCATAATCATATCGTTGCTTATTCCAGTCTGACAGAAGGCAAATATCGATCGAAGTTGAAAGCCTATCACATCTAATGCAGCCTTTTGTATTTAGGTGTTCTTTCTAGTTGTTTTTATACAAGAACAAATATTGTGCTAGAGTTGCGCTCTTATCGGCATGTGATAATAGCACATATTCTTGTTAAGAACAAAATTTGAACTCCGAGCCATATGTTGACTATATTACTCATTGATCAGGAATACTCGCACTAGATGTGATCAAAATATCGTACGGGAGGACTTGGTTACGTTAATTTGTGGCAAATGTTCAGGTTATCTGATCATCTCCAGAGATGACACAATAACGGTCTTCACAATTTCAATCGATTGTCCTGCGATCAGAACTTCGCAGCATGCTAGGATTACAAAAATCATTATAAAATCAGCTTCAAAAGTGTGTTTCTCTGCAACTAAAACGCAGTCGGCTGACCATCAGTCAGTACTATTGACGAACTGAGACAGGTGAACATAAGGATTAAGAGGGTTTGTCGACGAATGCTGAACATTTCAGCGGTTTTTCATATCTTCGGATTGAACTGTTGATTTACTCCACCTGTTTCTAACATCCATTAAGCTTATTTTTTTTTCATATATTGTAAACAGTAATGAGCAAACTTGAACACACATCCAGTTGTTTTGGTCAAACTAATGTTCTTGTTGGATAAGTTGAAGTTCGTCTGTGCCTCGAAAAACAGAAATGCACTTGACACGGTCCCAGACAAGTTCCTCTTTCAGACGACGTGCTTGTCCCAAGTTTTCGTTATAAATTATCATCCTGGTTGTACGTTCTGAATCACGAATATGAAACCCATTTTAAAGGCAGAAGATTCCCCTATATAGTTAAACTTAATCAGTTATTAGCCGCACAATACCTTAACTATAACTGGTTCGGCAAAGTTCACTAGAGGCGATTAAGAATCACGCTTCCACGCAAGTCATTAGGTATTCGACGCGACTCATTTCATGGGCTGCGTACAATATCGTCCTGTTAATTGTAACTACTACACTTGGTCATTGAACATTTGCATCGAACACAACTGTGCTAAGCTGAATCTGGTGTGCTTTCCATCATGCAACGTGACGTCATCATCCATTGACAATTGATAATTAATGCCAGTGTTATGCTCTTAAATGGGTCCAAACAACAGAGTGTATAGAGAGTTAAAGTTCTAACAAACTGTGTCTGTGTGTCTTACTCAACACTGTTCTGTTCAGTCGCTCATGTGTCTTGTGTAGTCGTCGTGTACATGTATCAATCACCAGTATTCAGTGTGTAGCATGCTGACACAAACATGGTGCTAAGCGAACTTTGGGATCTGCTTCATGTTCATCTTGAACGGGTACTTGTTAATACGATTCCTCACAGCTAACTTTGAAAGTGTCCCGAAGTCCTTTTCAAAGATACTGTTTCAGTGCACAAATTGGCTTGATCATGTTTAGCACTGCAGTGATATGTACTAAATATGTGGTAAAACAAATGTTACTCTCAACATCATTGCTGTTAAATCCTGTTGGAAAGCAACTCCATACCTTTTCCAATAGTAACTGAGTCGATCAGTATCCTCAATTTGGGAAAATGTTTCGCTTGGGTAGAGTGCATAAGACGAAGCCAAGTTACTGATAATCGCAGCAGAAGTCGTACAATCAATGAGGCCCATGAATTAAAAGATGCAAGGTCTCTTATCCTAAAACATTCATTGTTCAAAAGCCACGGCCCAAGGTGGGTATATCGTGTGCCCTCCCGATAAGTGCTCACAACTTCAGAGTGACAATTTCGCGAAGTTTTCTTGACTACCTGTCTACAGTCTGAGCAGCGCTTTGAAAAACAATTGGCCGCCACCCATTGTATGTTATCATCTTACCTATAACCGACTTTCACAAATTAGATAGATTTATACGTTTTCAGTTGAATGGAGTGTATGAGTTGAAGTCACATTGTATTCTTGTCATCGAATTGATTTACTCAAGCGGTCGATCAATTGAGCGTAAAATGTGAATCGTCGTTAAGAATTAAGGAGCGAGTGAAAGAAACCATGAACTTTGTTTTTTAATTGAGAGTAAGTTCAGTCGATTAGAAACTGACAAGAAACAACTCGTTGAAAAGACACTAGAATTGCTTCAAAAACACAAGTTTTAGGACCGATTTCACACTTGAATGAACTCATCAGGTCGAGGAAGGGGGTTTACATCAAATACATCAACTTTTTGTTAGGAAGAGAAAATTTTGGTAATCCAATCATCAACGTTACACACATCTTTTGAACATGGGGATTAACGCAATAGTTGTGACAAGTTGAGGATCAATCATATTTGACCTCAGGCCCGATAATCGGATAACCTCTTTGACTAGCAGCTTACGAAAAGGAGCATGTGACAGAACACTAAACCGTGTTAGAGCTTACTAGTGGTGCATAGCCCTGGAGGCAATTGACTTTTGACTTCACCGTACATGTTTACAAGATGAACCTGGTTATTATTATTCAGTTGACCTCAGGTATCTTTCAGAAAAAAGAACCTGTAAGTTTCTTCAAGTATCTAGGAGCCACTTCTTAATAATACAGTTCCTATACTCAGCAGTGGCGTTGATGGATTCCAGCGTGAACTGGTTGAGAAATCCTGTCGGAGTAGTCAGTCCTCTGGATCATTTGGTGGATTCGAGATGAGACAGTGGGGCGGGTGGGTGACAGAGTCCAAATGCGAAATTTCCGAGCTCCCGGTGTGGCTTCATAGCTCAGCTGATAGAGCGCTTGCCGCGTTGGGGAATGTTGTTTCTGCCGCTGATTAAAATTCAGCCGAAGCCCTGACTTTTCACAGTTGGGTCTCATCTAATATCTATGGGAATTAAAATCTCCAAATACGCACTACTATCAATCATTAGAGAGCTCGTGAAAACAACAATCCCTTTTGCCAAAAACGTTGCAAATTCTGCACATAACGTAAGACATTGAGAGACTACTCCCTCAACCTAACTGAAAACTATCCAAG
The DNA here is from genome assembly GCA_014338405.1 of Paragonimus skrjabini miyazakii. Lineage (NCBI taxonomy): Eukaryota > Metazoa > Platyhelminthes > Trematoda > Plagiorchiida > Troglotrematidae > Paragonimus > Paragonimus skrjabini miyazakii. The sequence continues at coordinate 20,090 of JTDE01001004.1, read as the reverse complement.
TGTTTGAAACACACAAGAACCATCATCCAAAAGCATTCCCCCATATGCACCATCGTGTCACCACAATGTCATTTTCTTGTAACCAGAGGACATAAGCTAACAAAGAAGATGGTAGTCCTTTCAAGACCGTGTAAAATAAGCTTGTTCGTACTGGGTGCCAATCCTTGACTATGCTTCGGTTGTCACTGTACACAATATAATTTCAAACCATGCGTTGACCTCGAACTGTGACCAAGTGCAAACGAAATGCTACTACTATCTTGCCTAACTTAATTCGGTGGGAATGACTAAAAATTCCTATCACTACTGTTCGGCCGTCTAATTTGTGCTGGTTGTACCAGTGCCATTGATAAAAAGCGGTCTGAACGAAGGACTATTCGATTTTTGAAGGTCTTTCATAATATTGTGTTCATCCTCGTTATCAATAGCGATGGAGACCACGTCTCGTCAACACGTAATTTTTGCAGATTTGTCTACACCTTTGCCTATTTCTCACTTCTCGACTGTTTGTGTATCATGCGTAGAAAATGCTGTATCAAACTAAAGAAAACGAATCAACAGAGAAGGAGGAACATTAGTGAATGAAGGTATCTCAGTTGTGCACAGACTAATGTTTGCAAATGAACTGATACTACTCATATTAAGGTAGATGATCCATCTGCTATCGGTATTCATTAAAATTTAGCCTGATTTAGTCACATATGCAAATATGAGGATTTCAAGGATTTGTGTCAAATGAAATAGAAGCAAAATGTACTTAAGACCGAAACAAGTGGGACTGTTACCTGTTGATAATCAGTTTCAATATGTCATTTTATAGATAATTATAAGAACATATTAAGCTGACGTTGTCTTGCTTGTACATTATATTGATGTGGATAACCGGTTGACTATTTTTACTGGAAGTACATTTTCAGCGGATATAACACACCCGGCATTGTGACACGTTTATCATCACATGTGCTGTTGTTTTGAAAGTACACAGGAGTTTCAAGATTCCTTTCAGTAAACGTTACACGATGCTTAGGAAACTGTTTATTTTCGCCAACACTTACCTAAATTTGGATGTAGCAAGCAAACGTTACAAGCAAGTCAACTGCAATCACCCTAGTTCTGTACTAAAGAAGAGGCTGCCTTTCTTTATGAATGTGACGTACAGAAAATAGTCTACTTGATCCATGATTAACTTCTCCGACCAACAGCATAAGATATAATCTGAAGATTGTTTTCCATGATTTACAACCCTCCCTATACTGATCTGGTACAGTCATAAGTGAGTCTAGTTCAACAGACCCGAAATAACAGACATTTGTCATTTTTGTCATTTATGTGGTGAATAATTTCAAATTCAAACTGAAGTCTGCTCAATGTCGTACATATGCATTCACACGGTTGTGGTCGGTTTAGACCACTAAGTGATCAGAGCAGTGAACGCAGTTTATTCAACTATTCTGCCTGTCATGTTGTGTTCAACTTCAGTTGGAGTTGCAATGAACTTTACCTGGATAAGACAAACTGCCAGCCGTTTCAATAAGTGACCGAATGCATCCAGAAACAACTAAAAAACTGTTACCGCAACAACCTCAAACCAGTGAGCACGCTGTTCAAACTCCCTCGTCATCGGTCCCTAAACTTCACGACTATATAAGTTGAACATCAGCCAAAACTAACTGCAGATGTCGCATTTCCATAGACTTTCAGTAGACCCTCTTCGGAAAGACGCACCAGACGCAAGATTCGCTCTTGTAAGAGCTTGTCAGTAGTACATATTCCTGGAGAGAACTTCTAGTCGTGTGGTCATTGATTGGAGTTAACAGGATAGTTACTGTGTCCGCTATCCAGGCGATTTGGCAACCTAACCATAACTCGCAGCCGAAAGTAGTTGAGCATTCACATATGATGACGCAATCGTGCCTAATGTGCAATTAATGGCGAAGTGGTCAACACGGTTGACTCATGAAAGCGTGGCCAAAGTTCTAGTCCCGGAAATGGCGAGAATATGCACCACTGACGAGCTCTAATGAGAGCGAAACTAGTCTAGTCGGAAAGGGCCGACTGGGAAGTCTACGGGAATGCGACAGCTGCGATCAATTGTTGGTGCTGTTCAGGTTGTATAGAAACCAAACTCCTCTACTACTCATCAGTAATCCACAAGACTACATCACGAAGTTGACACAGTTAGTTCAGTGAATATACTCCGTCGACCCGCTCAGGTAAGTGAAAACTATGTCACAAAATCGGTAACCGAAGTTATTGGTTATCAGCCAAGCCATCTTCGTGCAAGCAGAAATGGACGAAGCAACCCACTGCATTGTTGTGGCGTTGGTGACAGCCTAGTTCATGTAAATGTAGCCAGTCTATTTCCTGTCAATCTTTGTTTGTCTGTTGTATGCAATCTGCAAGTTTTTCGTTTGGGATTGATAAGAAGAGACGAACTATTACCTTGCATTGGTGAAGTTGCAATTAAGTTTTCTCAATCAAGGACATGTACTTTATTAGGGTAAAGTCCGTTTTCATAGATGCTTAAATACAATTTTCTCTTGATAATTCGATGACTATGGCAAAGACGAAATCTTAATGAAAGGTGACGTTTTATTAGAAATGTAGCATTTGCAGGCAACGAGATGCAGCTACCCGGTTGATTTGACTCATCTTGCCTATGTCTCAGGTCTTTTAGTTTAGGACATCCGAATTGCGCAACTTCAAAACTAACCAGTAATAGAAAATAACTCCCGCTGTTTGAATTCATTCTAACTGAAAGCACCACTTCTAATTCTCTTATAAACGGAGAGGTATGGTCTCCGTAGGACTAGTATCATAAAACCTCTGACAAAGTGTTTAGTGACTCCGTTTGTGAACAGTGCTTTCATTATTGTCAAGCCAACAGCAATCGCTTTCCGAAACCAACAAACAAACTTTGCTATGGAGCAGTGAGCCTGGTTTTACATGCTTATTCAGTACAAACAACTCCACGCTTGTCGTCACTAGTTCTTGTAAAATACCACTTCTACTTAGAAGGTACGACGAAAAGCAACAGAGCGGACTGTGTCCCATTGTTCACGGCCTTATCTTGATAACCTGCTTAAACTGGGACAGTTTCTACAGCGTGTATCAGAAGCGATTTGACCTTGGTATATAGGATTCTCTATCAGCCTGAGCACCAGCTGCGAAAGATGGGTTCGCGCAGTTGGTTAAAAATTTAATCTATCAAATCGGCTCTTGGACTAGGAAAGAACAAAGCTTCATTGTCCGGAAGTACCCAATTCGGAATAAACTGTTGGAATCAACCATAGCAGGGTTACCACCAGATGAATTCACGCACAGACTAGAAGCCCAATTCCAGGAAAAAAAATCTTGGGCCAGAGAAAAATTGAGGTAGGAAGAGGATATGCTACATTTCGGACAGTTATCGTTAGTTAGATGTTGAGTGCTTTGCGCTGAAGTGAGCTTGTGTTAATCCTGCTGGTTGCATACTTCCTCCTCTTATCTTACGTTACCATACATTTTCTAATTCACCACATTATTATTGGTGACATTTCGAGAATGAATAAACGTTCACCGTTATATCATTTATTCTAAGACCTCCAAGAGAGATTCAGATGTAGACACGCATTTTCAACTTTCATCCCTCTTGACACAGTAGGTCAAACCAGAGCGAACAGACATCCTGTATACAAACGCTAGTGTAAATGGTGTTTTAGACAGCTGACAGGTTTTACACATTGCATGTTGTGGTTGGGAAAAATGATTGAGAATTTTTTGAAAGCTTTCATTACATGCAATTAATCAATTAGAAGAAAAACTGAATAGATCAAGACATGATAGTGGATTTGAGTTATCGTTTAAAAGAACAATGCACATGGTTAAAAATGTATCGTAAAACGACATAATCTACTCAGTGGTAGATTTATCATGATCAAATTTGAGAGGATTGACAGCGTCAACCTTCACAAAACGAGACCAGACAACTTTACATCAATTATCAAACCGAAAATTAAAAGACTGAATTAAGAGAACCAATGACTTCAGAGTACACTAGTTTAAGTAATGGGCGAACTCAGTTTCCTTTGCAAATGAAAATTAATATTTAGTTGAGAAACAAACATTTCAAAACATATTTAGATAGCATAATCGGACGATATAAAGTACACTATGTTATAAGACTGGTTCACTCTGAATGTAGTTATGCTTTGAGACAGTTATTATTGATTTTTTTAAAATGTGACATGTTCGTAGTATTTCGTTTTGGGTCAGTATACCGAATTCAGCCTGCAAACAACAAAACGGTAGAAGGTGTGGTTTGTGTGTATGGATGTGTGAAAACGGAGATGTTTTCAGATATATAACTGAGCACATTTTAGTAGTGTTCGGTTACACCTAACCGTTTCAAACTTTATATATCACAAGTTTCAACTCAGTTGTTGAACCTCATCGTACTGGTGGTTTA